>VZRE01011759.1:138248-168066 GCA_013396775.1 Cephalopterus ornatus
TTGTTGGAGCCAATTCCAGGAGAGAAGGGAGGAACCTGCCAAACACGGAGGCGAGGGGAGGTACACGTTACAAATATGGTATGGAGGGGTGGAGACTTCCCAACATGGAAGCGGGGGGGGGGAAACCAGTGCAAACATGGCAAAAAAGGTGCAACATAGAAACAGTTTGAAGCAGCAATCAGTTACATGTAGCCTTGTCCAGATTATTCTTCTTCCTTTCTGGCTAAGTGAACCCCCACATTTGTTGAAACAAAATGAACACACAAAAAAATAATTAAAAGTGTAGAAGAATGCCTGTAGC
Organism: Cephalopterus ornatus; assembly: GCA_013396775.1. Taxonomy (NCBI): domain Eukaryota; kingdom Metazoa; phylum Chordata; class Aves; order Passeriformes; family Cotingidae; genus Cephalopterus; species Cephalopterus ornatus. Next base: position 138,550 of record VZRE01011759.1, read on the forward strand.
AAAAGTTGCCTTTACCATCGCTCCTGCTGGGAATGAATCACTGGCCAAAAAAAGCATAAATTTACATGTTATATCAAACTTCTGATATATCAAAATAAATTTACATGTTACATCAAACTTCTGCCCAGCAAGGCATCGTTCTCTTTTACCCTTTGCAATCTAATTTGGAACTACTCTGTACAATGCTGGCCCAGTGTTGATAAAATAATATCCACAGCTCTAAACCTCCATTGCCTGGAGAACTAAGAATTTTCTTATGTCTTGCATGATGCACAAATTCTTGGGCACAAGGGGATTCCTCCTTATTTCATTACCATACATACCTCAAATTAGGGTTTTTTCCCCCTAAGTTTTTAAAAAAACTTCAATTAAATTTTCCTTTTATTTTAACTCCAGTTCCCTTTTCTCTCTGGTAAGACAAAGAAAGCAGATGTCACTCCAGTCTTCAAAAAAGGCAAGAAGAAGAACCCATAGAACTACTGGCCAGTCAGCCTCACTTCAATCTCTGAAAAGGTGATGAAGAGCCTCATTCTGGAGTCCATTTCTATCCACATGGATTACAAGAAGGTGATCAGGAGCAGTCAGCATGGATTCACTAAACATAAATCATTCTTGGCCAACCCGATTGCCTTTTACAATGAAACACCTCCCTGGATGTGTGAAAGGGGAGCAGTGCACATTGTCTACCTCGACTTCAGTAAGACTTTGACACTGTCTCTCACAACATTTTCCTAGGCAAACTCAGGCAGTTTGGGTTGGATGAGTGGACAGTGAGGTGGATTGAGAACTGGCTAAACGGCTGATCCCAAAGGGTTGTAATCAGTGACACAGGGTCCAGCTGGAGGCCTGTCAGTAGTGGTGTCCCCCAAGGTTCAATATTGGGCCAAGTATTCTTAAACTTATTTATCAGTGACTTGGATGCAGGGGTTGATGCCTCCTCAGCAAGTTCAGTGATGACACAAGGCTGGTAGGAGCTCTGGGCTGGTACCCCATAGTGCTGTGCAGCCCTTGAAAAAGACCTCAACAGGTTGGAGAGATGGGCAGAGAAGAACTGTCTGAAATTCAATGAAGACAAATGCAGAATCCTGCACCTGAGGAAGAGTAACCTAACGCACCAGGACAAGCTGGGAGCTGACCTGCTAGAAAGCAGCTCTGTGGAGAAGAACCTGGGGTTCTGGTGGACAGCAAGCTGTCCATGACCCAGCAGTGCGACATTGTGGCCAAGAAGCCCAATGGTATCCTGGGGTGCATTTGGGAGGTGAACCTGCCCCTCTACTCATCATCTGGAGTGCTGTGTCCACTTCTGGGCTCCTCAGTATGTGATAGACATAGAGCTCCTGGAGCGGGTCCATCAAAGGGCAACAAAGATGATTAAGGGACTGGAGCATCTCTCTTACAAGGAAAGGCTGAGGGAGCTCAGCCTTGGGAAGAAGCGACTCAGAGGGGACCTCATCAGTGTCTGAAAGTATCTGAAGAGAAGGTGTCAAAAAGATGAATTCAGGCTCTTCTTGGTGGTGCCAAGCAGTGGGACAAGACACAACAGGCAGAAACTGATACACAGAAAGTTCCACTTAAATATGGGGAAGACCTTCTTTACCGTGCAGGTGACCATGCACTGGAACAGATATTCAAATACCATCTGGATGCAGTCCTGGGCAATGTGCTCTACGATGGCCCTGTTTGAGCAGTGAGATTTGACCAGATAACCCAGTATGGCCCCTTCTAACCTTACACATTCTGTGATACTGTGATTCTGAAATCGCTATATAGAGTTTTCCTGTTTTCCTGTTGTTTCAATAAACTGTAGTATTTGTGAATCTGGATCATGAAATTTCTTGCTGAACTTGGCCAGACCTATAGTACTGGATTGGTAAATCACACTATTTGTGAATCTAAGGTGGCACAAGCTTTTATTGAGCCTGACCGGAATAACAGTGCTGAATTTGTTATAATAAGAAATAAGGCCCAGCCACACCCAGCCCCTCTGATCTCTGGAACACAAAGGAGTTTATTTTCTGCCAAATTCTATACCCTTAATGGAACAACCCTTATCTTTTAATATTATCAGTATCTGCTTAAATTCCTAGCTTGCCTATCTGTAATGTGGAGATTTACCGCTTTTGTCAGTACAGGTGCAATTAGTCAGTGTTAACAGAAAGAAAATTAAATTCTCTATGAAAAGTATTATGAAGTCCAAAGGACTATAAATAATAATAGCAGCTGTGTTGTCAATAACCTGTGTTGTCAGCCAGGTTTATGAAGGTGCCAGATTAAACATCCCTCATCTTGCTGCTGCCTTATCCAATCTCTTCATCTGGTCTAGGACTAATTTAAATTGTATGCAAGTATAACAGGCGACTCTTCATAGAATGTTCTCAGGAAGTTTCACAAAATAGTGCTTTTGTTTGCTGTCCAATAACTGCACATTGTCTTCAAATAGCACACTGTTTTGCCATCTAAAAATAATGAAAAATGGATGTGAAATACAGCAAAACAAAGACAACCGTAGCAGGAATGCCCTTCCTTTCACTTCCAGAGTGGCTGTTGACAGATGCTACAGGTTGGTTTGATAGTGACAATTCTTCCTGATCATTGAGGAATTCAGTAACAAGGTGAACTCAAGGCCAGGGGCTATAATTTCAAAGGCTAGTGATGATATTTTTAGACAGTTAAAAAACCCTCACTAATTCTTTGTGAATCTGGCAAGTGTGTAAATTTCTAACTTAAGTGTATGTTGTTAGAAATGGTACTTTAATAACTTTTACCATGTAATTTTTTTTTTCCAGCAAAGGTTGATGTTCCTGTCTGTTTCAATTGCTACTAACCATGTTAGTAAAAACACTTTAGAACAATATCATAAAAAAGTACCAGGACCAGATGTTCTTTGAGATATAGGACAAGGCAAGATGATCTTGCTCAAACGTATGAAGATCCTGTCTTTGACAAAAGTAAGACCCACTGAAATAAGCAGGCAGAATTTCTCTGGACATAATCTTGGACTCAATTTTAAAAGAGAATCCTACATAAATGAGTCAGTGTAGTAACACACTTTGTGATCTCTAAGTCTCCTATGCTATGCAATCCCCTTTTTGCCTACAACTTGTTTTGTTTGTTTTTTTTTTCTGTGTGATCTTAAAAACATGTAGAAAACATGTTTCCTATCTGTTTTTCATAAAAACTGTTACAGAACTGATTGTTAAGGAAAATTTACTTTACAGTAAAACTGTCTGCAAGCTCCTCTGCATGATTTAGAAGTAGCTTATAGAGTGACAGTTGTACGGTAGTCCCCTAGGATGAAAAGACATCAGAGGAAATAAAGTTTTTCAAGAAGAAAATTTTATACACTGATGTGACTTGCATTATTAACAAGATTATCTTGTAAGATGGTCTTGTTAATAATAAACATAGCCAGATATTTCACAGTGCACCGGTATGGTGCTTCTTAGCCTTAGTCATGAAAAGAAAAATTATTAACAGACATGAAGCTAACCTTTTTGGAAAATGCCTTAAAGGATATTACAGCATAGATAAAATACAAACCCACAGACCTCACAAATTTTAAATGCTGGAAGGCCTGACCATCCAAGAGGAAGTTTCTACTTAAGTAAACAAATGTTGGAAAGCAAGGGAATATAAAATTAATGGCATGCAGACAACATACATCTGCTGTCGTACTCCTTCCACAGCCAAAGAGAATTTGAGAGAGCTTGTCACCTCTTTTCAACATTGAATCTCTGATTTTTTTAACCTTATGGACTATTTAATCAAGGAATTTTGGCTTGTTTTCCAGGTTAAAGAATGAATATTGATTGTCTTTTATCTTGGTCAGAATAGATTAGGAAGAAACTTCAAGACAGCACAACACAAGTATATTTATAGCAAGTTCCCAGGAGCATTGTAAAGTTCTAAGATTTTCTATACTTTAGAGGAGATGTGTCACTTAACAATATGCATGAGGCACAGTCAAAACAGGACAAATGGAAGCTAGTGCCTAGTTGTACACTGATATCATAACATTAGCAAAAATGCAAGATTTAAGATCTGGAATTCCAACAAAACAATTTGGAGTAATTCAACGCCCACAGACTAGAGGAATAAAGAACTCATTAGGTAATAGTTGTGTTTTTCTCATATAATTTTAGAAATAACAATGTTCAAAATGAGGAAAATGAATAAACAGCATACTGTCTTTCTTAGACTGCAAAATTGTTCATCTTGCTAGATTGGGTTTATGATGCAAATTATACTTGAAAGCCTTTGTAATAAAGAACACTTGTTTATGTCATGTGTGTTTGATTTGCTATTCAGCTATACTCCCATGTGGAAACTTGTGATTTGGGATTGGTTCATAACTAGTGGTTTTGCATACCAGTTGAATAAATGAAGTTTCTCACTTTTACAGAGCTAATTAAGTACTGAAAAAGAAAGAATGTCTTCCCTCGATTTCCCTATTAAGAATAAAAAGCTACAGTTCTTCTATCTACATAGGACATGTAATAATTTAAACGGGTGCCTAGGATAGTGAGTACTGACAGCACGTTTTATTGTGTACAGTGAACATCTTCAACTTTTCAAAGAGAAAGTGTAGGTTTTCTGTGTCTCTTTTCAGTAGTAACATGAAATTCATATGGTCATTTAAAATCTTAAAGTTCATATAGCCAACCAGGAAGAAAAAAAAAATATGAACAAAGTAGAACAATATGAAAGCCCATACTTCCCATACACATTCTGAACTGAATTTCAATTTGAAATATTATTGTCCCACTCTGCTTAGAAGAACCCTGCACAGTAGCTAGACTAAGAAATAGATTGGAGCTGGTCTTGGATTTGACTTGTTTCAAAAAGGTATTTTATGTATTTTTTCTAGTAACACTGGATTGATTTCAGCCTTTTGTCTAATAACATGTTTTTGTATAGCTGATTAATTTGGCAGGGCTCTTCAGGAAAGCATGTGATTCCTGTGCTGCTAGCTGCATGTCCTTTGAGTGAATTTATTTCTTCCATAGTAGCAATTAACTGTGAAGATGGAACAGAGTATGCACAGATTTTTAATACTGAAGAAGCAAGAGTTGGGAGAGAGAAAGATGAAAGATGGCAATCTGAAAAGATGAAAAGTGCACAACTGTATACTACAACTAAATACTGTGATGTGTACAATTCTTTTCCCTACATCTTAGCTCTTGCAAATAAACATGATATTTAAAGCATGTATTTAAAAAAACTTACTTACTATTTCATGAAGACTTAATTAGTGATGTGCTTTCTCTGCATACTTTTCATGTTCTCTCCATCTTGCTTTATGTGGCGTAGTTGTTTTCTCACCAGGCTTTTACAAAAAACTTTATACGCATAGTTGGAAATACATTTAAGGACAGGCCCACCTGTCGTCTTCACATGTCAACCAAATCCCTTTGGATTCAACATAAAAGGCCCTTTTTCCACTGAGCATGCACATACCATATCCTTTTAAACCTAGTGACATACTAGGTGTGTAAGAACATCCTCTCCAATGACAAAATAAAAGTAAACTAACAAAAAAAAATGCCCAATTATACAGGAAAAGAGGAGAATGGCTCAAAATGTTTGAAATGAGCTATTTATAGAAATCATTCTGAGCTGTAAACATTTAAATAAAGCCCTTATTTTTCTGCTTTGTTCATGGAAATGATCTAAAGAGGCTAAAGGTCCTGAAGACACTGATAAACAAATATATTGCCATAAAGAAATTCTTCCATATGGATTGTTATGTTAACATGATGCAGGAAAGGCCTTTGAATGGCTACAAAAGTACTCCATATACCTGAGAAGCAGGTATAAAATCATCAGGGCAGGAGCTCACAGCATCCTCTACAAATATCTGGTTTGAGTTCTAACTAGTCCATGTGCATTAGTGCAAGACAGGAAGCAATGAGCTGAATTGTTGCAAGAGGTATGATGTCCAGGAACAGAAGGAAATGCCCTAAATGTAATGGCAGTTCAGTCTTTCTGACTGCCTAATGCTTCTTTCAGGTCAGGGAAAGGTCATATTAGACAGAGTGCCTGCTATTTATTAAAACTTTTCCTACTGAAATATTCAAACTTCCTTCTTCTTGTTCCATCAATGATCTTTATCAGATTTCTCACTGAAAAGCACACATTGGTATTCACAGATGAATTTTAGATGATGACTGCCAAATAAATACTTCATGTATTAAGCAGATTTCCATATTAATAGCATTACTATTAATATTACTGCTTGTAATACTACTGCTACTACTGATACCACTACGACTATTATTTTAGGTTGTCTTTGTGCGACCAGCCTTCTAATATTCTTTTTTTTTTCATAGCTGCTTTTAGAATTTTAATTTAAAATGCAATCAGGAAAACAAAAAGTAGAAAAATACCTATGAGTCAAACAGTTGGTGAATCAACACAGAATCATAATTAGAATACAAATGATATAACGTGATCCTCAAAACATTATCCCGGTGAGCTTAATACATCTTCTCTGCTTCTGTCACAACACAAAGAGATAGCAGCAGAACAGCAATATGGTTACAACAGTATAACATAACAGTAATGTGGTAATACTCTGCTTGGTATACATAATGCTAATTACCAAAGATGTTTGTTAAATTTACTCATGAAGTATCATAAGATTCAGGGAATGACTCCTATTTTCAAAGCAGATTACAGTCTCAGTACTAGAAATTTATTTGTGTTACAGGATATTTACATAGACAAATGTCAATGTAATACACAATTCTTAACAACTGAAATCAATTGATAGTTAACATTCATCCATATTGCTTTGAAAAAATGAACATTGTGCTAAAAGTATATATATTCTTTTTTTTTTTTTGGCAGGGCATTATTAACTTCTTTAAACACAAAATTCTCATTTTATTCTACAAATTATAGCATATGAAAACACTGGGAAGCTCAGCAAACAGGGTCTTTGAAGTCATAAACAGAGGAAGGTTATAAAACTTCCATGGGAAAATGACAAGCTATTTACTGTAGGGTATTGCTCAAAACTTGCATTATTTTTACAGGCCAGAAGGCAACAGTAATTTTTTAAAGCTCTTGTTCCAGTAGCAGGACATACTCTTGCTTTCACAGCCTCCTTTCTCAGGTGGTTGCCACATGTTTGGCTTCTGTGCAAAGGTATATTATTTCATGACTTACCTCTCTGGCACACAGTTTTGTTGAGAATGTGGAGATTTCTTTTAGAGTTAGAATGTTTAGCCATTCTGCAGAATAAATATAAACCAGCATAGCAGAGGATGAACTGCGGATTACAGACGGGAGAGGAAACTATTGAAGAATGAATCCAGATATAGATTCTGGCCATTTGTCAGAGAAGCCTGGAACCATGGAAGCAGCTATCCACACAAATTGAGAGACTGTCCCAAAATTTCTTCTCACAGGCTCATGGAATGGTTTGGGTTGGAAGGGACCTGAAAATCATCCAATTCACAGCTGCCTGCCATGGAAGGGGGTGGGGCGGGGGGTGGAGGCACGGGTGTTTCATTTTCTAGAAGGGAATTTTTAGTTCTAAAATTATCTGTTAAAAAAATCAGAAACTCATGCAGGTGATGTACAAAACCCAGTACTGGCTAGCTCCAAGCCTTCAGAACCTGCCCTAACACTCCAAAACTTGATGAATTTTCCTTTCCACTACTAGTAAATATTAGAGCCAAAATAGCAACCTACCCTCCACCCACCAGATATGTCTTCCAAGTTAATCTCATGGAAATCATCCCTGATGTCTAAAAATTTCAGTCAGCTTGTTTATTCATTTTGCTCTTTGGAGACCTCTCTGGAACCACAAGCAAGTCAGGCCAGAAAAACACTGTGAGAGGCTGATTTTATGGTATTTACCATCTGACCATAAATAATTATAGAAATCTCCCAGAGATGTTTACAATTAAGAGGTTTGCATAGCAAGAGACCTCATGAGTGCTTTCACTAAAACAGTTCATTTGCCAGCCTTTTGAAGTTTCACCCTTACTAGAACTGAAATCATCTCAGGTCAAAACTAAAAGTGCTAGTGTAAAAATAAATGCCTAGTGCTGTGTGGTAATACCTTGCAGTTAAATAGTCTTTCCTTTCAATGGGTGAGCACAAAGTGGCCGAGGTAATATTTTCTTCAGTAACCTAAGCATAGTTCCTATCTATTTTTTCTAGTCCTGTATTTTTACCACTTTTCTTATTTCAGTCACGACTCAAAAGTAACTCAAAAGTCAACATGTAAAATTTTCTGTGTTGCTCTTTTCTTCTCCATTTTCATGGTACTGTTTAAATTAAATAATTTTTTTATTGTCCCGTTCAGAGAGAAGGAATCAGAAACTTGAGAGAAGATTGGGAATATGCATCATGTTCTCTTCTGAGTTTGACTCTTGCTGCTACACCAGCTTCTTCTGATGCCTTCTCCACTGAGAACTGTGAGCCACACAAACACAGAGGTCAGTTGTGCTAAGCTCCACGGGACAGATTTTATCTGCTATGGCAGTTCAGTCTCCAAAGCAGCTGCTAGTTCATGTCATCAGCACATCTGGCTCTATATATCCTGAATTTTCCTTTTAACAGCGTAGCTGACTGGATGTATATGAAAGACTGAGCATGGGGTCATCTGCTCATGTGGTATGACCCATATCCTTCAGAGCCTTACTGTGAGCCTCAGAAATAATTTCCCTATCTTCTGGACCCAGGGACAGGACTTAACTCTGCCTGGGATGCAGTTTTTTATCCAGGGCAAAATCCTGTTTCCACTGCTAGCAATTAGTATTTTGCTATTGAGGTCCTTAAAGGCAGAAATTTTTCCTAGATGCACAGTTTAGTGAACTGAGGGACACTGAGAAAGTTATTCTGGTGGCCATCACAAGTTTAATACTTCTGGGAAGAAATACATAATTTATTCTTAATTTATTACTATCCAAAAGCTCTTCTGACACTGTCAAAATTGCCATTTGTAAGTGTCAGGGACATCCTCTTGGAGATTATTTTCTGCCTTTCCCATTAACACTTTTCTTCCATTGAATGTTGCCAGGAAAAAATTGTCATTCTTTATAGAATTAGTTTTAATACTTAAAGAGAGTATCTGTCTCTTTTTCTGCAGTCACATTTTAACTCCCTATGTGGATTTACATCTTCATCCTTCAAATATGCTTGAACAAGTAATTTCTTATACTCATTTACATGCATGGTTTTATTGATTTGCAAAAGGCACTCATGTGAGGATATATTCTTGAGTAATTAAGAACTTATGAAACGAGGGCCATAGGCCCTATTATAAATAGTCTGAAAATAAAACCTTAGCATCAAAACTGATTAGCAACACTTCTTTCTTCAAAAATGTTGAAAGTAAACAGATAAAATTATTATTTACCACCTTGTTCAATAAAACAGGATTCTATATTATACTCTTCTCACTTTTGCTCAACAAAGAATTTAAAATAGTTGAATTCATGCTGAAATACTTTACTGAGTCAAAGTCTATATGGATAATCCATATTTCATGGATATAGTGAAAAGTTAGGTCTTTGAGGTCAGCTCGATCCCTGGACTTTGGAATTTCATGCAATAAGTTTACTTATAAAACATAGAAGACTGTGTTGAGTATTCAAAAGAGTACTTCTTCATACAGTTTATTATCAATTCACTTCTATATGTACTTGTATTCAGTGGAGATTCACATTCTACTCATAAATCCTGTAATAAATTTTTTATTTCTGATTTCAAATGCTGCAATACTTTTTCTAATAATAAATGTTGTCCCAAAGGGACTGTGAATATGCTGATTACAAAAAGCATTTCATGGGAGCTTCCATAACAATGAAATAAAGACCTTCTGGCTTCTCACAAGAAGGGAGGGGAATGTCTCTTTAATATCTGTGTCTACTGATCATTTTTCACATAAGATAGTGACTTATTTGTCTTCATGAAACAGTAATTTCTATTATATACAGAAAAATACAACTTGCTATGTGTATGGGTTTAGTGGCAGATAATATACTAATGAATCACACAATTTAGTTACTTGAAATACAGTGAAATGTTTCTTCTAAATATTCTTCCTTCAAATGCTTTCTCAAATAAGGAATCCTGAATAATGAAAATATAATTCTAGATAAAGTTTTAAGTTAGTGTCTCACTGCTGTATCACTTCTGATATTTTGAATCAAATTTAGCTTTTTGTATATTTCAGATCCATATTTCCCAACCAGTCTCAGCTGCACTGCTAAATTTGGCTTGGAAATAGAGACCTGAAAGTTGGATTTCACGTCAAGATCTGTTGATGGGTCTCTTTTTTTTTTTCTCCTGTGGATATAAGTTACTCATATCAGCCCTGCAGTTAGAGTATCTGTCTTCCTTATAGTCTTCAAATTATTTATTCTGACAGTCCTGCAAAGACATTTGCTTGCACGAAGAAATGTATCACAAAGAAATCAAACAATTAATCTATGGCCACAGTAGTGACCCTCCAATACAGTGGAGAGAAATGACATCTAACTCTGCCCTCTGACAATATCATTATACTGTTTTGGCATTCTCCATTTGCTTTGTGTATACCATCCTTAATTTAACTACTGAAATTTTTCATTCTTTACTTTTCCTTTCTTCATCTCAATTACACGCTCCGCCTGGCAATCTGCCCTGCCCTTGAAACCAGAACTCTTCTTGCCTCAGTGTGCACTTGGCTTACTCCTTTCCTATAACCAAAAGCACCTGCCATTCCTTTCCTGTGTTCTGGATAGGATTTTTTGAGTCTAAATACAGCTCTGCTTTTTCCTAAACTGTTGCTTGTTATTCACAAGATACCATTTCCCTTCAATATAGGTTGAAAGAGAACACTGTTTATTAAAATTCATTGTCAAGAACGCTGTTTTAGAAGAACATTTAAGTTATTCTTCACACACCAAGAGAAGAAAAAGAATAAAAAGTCTCTTACGTTCTCAAAATCTTCAACCCCAGGCCGTGTAACACTCAGCCAGGGGTCCAAGGGCGTTTGGTGTGTTTCTTGTCGTTGTGCTGATCAGTACTGCAGCAGTGATGACCACGAGCGTTTGCGCAATGCAGGGCAAGGTGCGTTGCCTTTGGGTGGGACAGGTGAAATGACAACCCAGAGGAGGGAACAGCACAAACAATAACAACAACTCTAACAAGTCTGTGAAAACTGATGATGAGAGGCAACTTTTCAATCCACTTGCTAGAGAGTGGGCTTTTGTGTACAGATGAATAGTTAAAGCTGCTGCATCGAGTGGGAAGTAACTTCTGGTTTAAACCAAATCTACTGCAGTCAGAATCATTTCTCTGGCTATATCCTAATTGGATGCACAGGGAATAACATCTATGAGAATAACACTGAAACATCTATTCTTTAAACACTGAAATACAAAAATGCTCCCATCATTTTCAAATTTCAGCCTTAATTATGTTTCTATGTGCAAACTTATTTATCTAAAAGTTGTTATTTTAGGATCCTGTGATACGCCTGCATTAGAAAATCTGGAGTTGTATATGCTCTGCGCTAAAATAGTTTCATATGCTTAGATAAGTAATTTCTATGTACTGTGGGCTGAAGAAAAAATGCCTGTGGCAAGTCATGAAGGAATTCTCATGGGCAGAGTTTATCTTTACTTAGGTAAAATTTCGGCCAGTGTTGACTGGAATTTAAATTTTAAAAGACTGAATTAAGCAAAAGGTTAATAAACATTTCCAAAATGTGGTGCCATATACTCAAGTTAAATAAAAAAAGATTATGTTCTCAATCGGGTATAAGAATTCCAATTATATTAAAAATATACTAGTGATAATATATTTTGTTAACATTTTCCAGAAAGGACCTGAAGAGATGCTGGATCTCTACATCACTATTTCACATGAAAAACATTACTTAGTTGAATAGCATTATAGGATTAGATGCTAGTGCATAGAATTGCCAGAAAAATTGTATATTTAAATTGGTTTGTACTTCCTTTAATGACAATCATGGGATATTACTGTAGCAAACATATCATAATTATATGGATTCTAGACTTCAAGAATGTCCTGAAGTTATCTTCACTAATTAGTTCTCTGAGTTTATTGGTTAAATTTATTTATATTGCATAGGTCCCTTGAGATTCAACCATCTCATCTGCATGATTGGAAAAGAGTTGAAGGAAGAACTAAAAAAATAATTTAAAACATTTGAAAGTGTGATGTGTGAACAAATCATAAGCAATTTACAGAAATAGTGAATTGTTATTAAAACCTCGGCTACAGGTATTTATTTTACTACGTAGCAGGCATAATTCTTAAAAATCAGAAATATTGTAAGGACAATTATAAGCAATTAATGAAATTCTTTTTCTCTTAGATTCTTACATACAGCAGCAGTGTCTGGCCTGTTCTACTTGCAAAGTTGAACATGGAAAACACTTTTGCACACCTAGGTGCACTAATTTGTTTGGGTCAATGACTTCTTTCCTCACACTCATCACAAGATCAAGAAAATACTAGGATCAGTCATCAGAGTCTGACAGACATGGAAGAACCACTTATTTTTGTTATTCTTTCCATGCATTTGTTCTGAGTGATATAAATACTAGTAAAAGAGGAGGTTGTCTGAAGGACTCTAGAAAAGCAAGATATGAAAACTCAGAGTTTAGAAAGAAACAGAAAATGGTAGGGATACCTACAATTTTCTAACAATTCTAGTAGAGAAACCTAACTGTGTAAGAGTATACTAGAAAATTGTATTTGCTATATATACTAGTAAAATGTAATTGCTGCTATGATTGTATTTTTTTCCCTTAATGACTATTTATGCACCTCCTATTAACTTCCATTACTTTCCTAGTCCTCTTCCAATAACGCTTTTCTTTGTCTCTTGCCATTCTTCTTGGGATTCCTGATTCCTCCACCTTTTTTTTTTTTTATTTAGGTGTTTATATTGGATTTTTTTTCTTTTCATAAGAATTAGAAAAATGGTGCAAATTACACCTTATCCTCTCTTGTTTTCACGAGAAGCAGTTGAGTCCAGAGGAAAAGCTGTTATGAAAAATTATGAAAACTTGGTGCAAGGTTAAACAGTTTTCCCAAAAAAGTCCAGTCTCTGCTAAATCCAAATGATGAGCTATTATGAATCCTAAGGGGACATACATCTCCTTGTTGATTTCTCCTCTTTAAAGAAGTGTACACGTATTTGTTTTAATACAAGCCACACTGCCACTAACAAAAGTATGTTTCTTCTTTTTAATCTCTTCTTCTCTAATAGTAAACGTAAATTAGAATTAATATTTTAAAGGAAAGAGTTAAAATATTCAATATCCTTTTTTTCCCTCATAATTGTGTAGTTAGGCTTTCAAAAAGTTGATAGTAGTCAAATATTTTATTTTATCACTTCTGAAAGGTTTCATAAACTTTGTATCACAAACTGAGCTTCCGGGGTAACCAAAGCAAGCTGAAAAATAATTTTAACATAAGAAATGAAAAAATAGATGCACTGACTGAGGTATTGGAGTAATATTGCTATTATTCACAAATCAAAACTGAATATGTGATTATACTTTAAGTTCAAATTACTTTATGAGTTCTTTGTGTAGTTGGCATCTCTGGGTGGTTTCTTGTAGATCCTATTATTGTATTAGAAATTTTCCAAACAATTTTTAATACGTTCATGTACTGATACATGTGTATACATGTCAGTATGGCAGTTTAGTTGTCCAGTCCAGTGCAACAATGAAAGACCAGTTTTCACACTGCCTTCATTATTGGATTTGCTGAACTAATATTTGCCTACATTTGTTCCAATAAAAGTTTGTGGTGGGTGGGTATGTACATATGGACTAAACATATGTGATAGTTTATATTATGCGAGTACTAAAGAAACAAACAAATCATAAAAATGAACAAGGTGGCCAAAAGCATGAAGCAAAGCAAACTGGAAAGAGAAAATATCATATATAATAAAGGAAAGCAAATTGTCAGTGATTTTATACATAGTTATCTTTTCTCACGATCTCAGTTTAGTAAGTTGGTAATATAACAGATCATGAGCATAAATGGAATATGTGTTGCTTAACATGTTTTGTTAATTTTCCTCAGTCAATTTATACACAGAGAATTGGACAGATCAGACTGGATAGAGTTAGTAAGCCCATGGACTGATCAAGGAACATTAACTGCCTAAGGCACCAGGCACAGAGGAATTCTTCTAATGCATTTACATATATTTGATATCTATCAACTGATTAGATGAAATATAAGAGCCCAAGGTACCTGTCTCCAAACACAACCATCAAGACTATCTGATGGTTTACAAAGTGTCATTTCAAAAGGCAGACAAGCTGATTTGTGATTGCTGCATTGTTAGGTAGGAGGGAATCAAGCCTCCATAGCAGAACTGAGGGGGTCCAGGAGTGAGGGGTCCTATGACAAGAGTACTCCCTGAAAATGTCACTATTCTTGAATCTAACACGTGCTAGAGAAAACGAGTGAAATCCAGAACAGAAGACAATACTGGGAAGAAGGGAATGCTGATTCAGTTATTTTGTCCCTAAGCCTCTCAAGTTCAGTTCCAGGAACCATCATACAGTCATAGAATCAACTGGGTTGGAAAAGACCTCCGAGATCATCAAGTCCAACCCTTGATCCAACACTGCCATGGTTACTAGACCATGGCACTAAGTGCAACATCCAGTCTCATCTAAAAAACCTTCAGGGATAGTGAATCCACCACCTCCCTGGGCAACCCATTCCAATTATTATGTTGAATAAACTTCTCGCTTCTGTATGCTCCAGTCACTCTGGTGGAGACCTTTGTAATGTTTTCAACATGTAATTAATTTTTTCTGATAATCTTTCAATACACACATATAAAGAGAACACATCCCATGAATCTAATAAAGCTGCATGGTTAAGAGCAGCCATCCTTGCCACACCTATGAAGTTAAATGCAGTGCACCATAATGCCTTGATTGTACCTGTCAAATTATTGACAGAGCAACACAAATGTGAATGAGACAGAAGATCAGTTGATTGTGTTTCTGAGAAAAGTGGAGGTTTACAGGTCATCAGCAACCAACCTCTGTGCAGCACAGCTTGCTGGAAGACAGCATACACTGACTGGTAAGTTGACATTAGTCAGTGAACACTGAAGAAAGTATTTTGTACATGTTTCCTCTAATCAGATTTATAACTCCGCTTTGATGATATTTGCAAAGTGTTTTATTTTGAAAGATGTTTATGCTTTTGTTTTTTTTTTCTTTTTTAGTTTGCACAGAGAACAATGTGTCCAGGAAGTTACATGACTGTGAATATGCAGGAAGTTTCAGTTTGTTTGTTTAGAGATATTCTGACTCTATGTAATAAGGAAAAGTTATAACACATAAAAAAAACCCCAAACTAGAATATAAAAGATGATCAAACACACAATTTAGAAAAGCAATTTGTGACCAAGAAACAAAATGCTGAGGTGATAAAGAAATAGGGATGGATGGGGGAGAGGGATGTAGGAATCAAGATATTAAATATCAATGTTACAGGTTACGATGGTTGTAAAGAGTCTTCATATCAATTGAACTGTCACACCTGACAAGCCAGACTCCTGCTTTTTGAACAAATTTCAAGCAGATATTTTGTGGAGAAGCAAAGTGGTCTTTCGGAGTTGAAGCTGTCCAGCTGCAATGGGCCATTAGCAAATTTGGCCATACTATTAGTGGCTGGACTAAGGAAATGAACAGTTTAAATAGCATGTTCAGACTCATCAAGATCTTAAAAATACCACTGAAGCTGGTGTATACATTAAAATGCTTAAATTCTTCTGCTAAAAAAACCCAAACAGCATGCCAGTGAACTTGCCAGTGATCTTTCCATCAGCTAATGTTACTTGTGTGCCTAATTCTTGTCCTGCACCGTGTACAGAGCAGGAATCCCACTCCCAGCTGTTTTTGCTGTCGAAAAAGACAACTGAAGGCAAGGGATTGATAAACCAAACCCCAATCTTGCTTTATTGTCTACATAAGCATTTAAGGTTACTGCTTTTCTGTTCCCATGTCTGAAGATTTGGCTAATGGATTTTTGAGTATGGGTAATAACAATCAGGATATTTATCTTAATAATATGTGAGCTTACAGCTTTTATGAATAATTCTCACCATTGCAAACTTCAGGTCAACACTGATTTGACTGTCTACATTTCCAGAAGTTGTTTAATTCTCCAAAAAATATAGAGACACAGTCATGGATTTACATTTCTATGCCTTTCAAAGCTTCATTTTTATGTGTGGATTTTTTGTGGGGGTTTTCTTGCATTTTTTTTTTCCCACAAATGGTCTGTTTTTAAGCAGTACATCTCATCTTGATAATAATACACCAAGTAAACTCACATGAATTGACGTACAGGGCATTAATTAGGCTCAGATTATTTTAGTAAACATAAAAGTCGCTTTAGCTTAGTTTGGCCTTCGTGAAACAGTTCAACATAGACCCACCTAGCCAGGGGCATGTGAGAGATGCATTCAGGATTACACAGCTCTTCTTACCATTTCCTCTGCCTCTCTACCTTAGTTGATAGCACTTGCAGGATATGCTAATGTTGTCATCATTGCAGAGCCCCTGATTCTGCCTTCAGGGAATAAAAAACATGCACTAGAGGGAAAGATTTCTCTCTGAAAGCCCATTTCAGAGGTTACCTGAGAGTAACAAAGAGAACTCCACTGTGTTTTCTGGCTTGCAGTATTTGCAAACTTAGGAAAGAACCACAGAGATGTACAGCAGGGCATAGCCAAGCCATAGTATTTTCATTAGAAAACATAGGGGGTTTAGAGAGTTAAAATTCAAGGGCTGAATAGAAGTCGGTCAAAGCTGTGAGAGAGGAGCCAGGAAAGTAAAAGGCAGCTGGAGCTGGGCTGGCTTCCAAGGGCAAAAATTGATAATTAAAAAGACCTTATAGTATCCTTGCATTTGTTTGAGGATTTTGTTACAGGATATTAATTAATTCTTTATTGTTGATGGAGTCTACATGTTAAAAATTGCCTTGGAAGCATTAGGTAATTCAGTGTGATTATTCATTACACATCAGGCAGCTTCCCAGGTTGTGACGACTCTTTAGCATTCTCGCAAATGCCAGATGTACTCCTAAAAGGCAAGGTGTCAGTAACATTGACAAAATGCCCTGCACGGAAGTTGTCAGCACTGGGCAGCAGGGATCCCTCCTGCAGTGCAATGTATGGATGCCTGGGAGCCAGTTACCTGCCCTCTCGTTAGCACAAGGGCACTTGCTAGCACTGTCAACAGTAATGAACATGACGGGGGACTGCCCGTGGGATACACGCTGTTGACAAGGTGCCCTTCCCTACCAAACAGCTGGAAACCACTGGGTGATCCAATGAGTATGGTAGCAGCACCCTCTGACTTCAGACTGCCTAGAGCTGTTCTTCTTGTCCCTGTCTTGGAACATCGTGAGTGTGAGGTCTCCAGACATTGCCTTGCATATGCTGTGTCTTCTTCTTACAAAAGCGGCTCTGGCACCGAAGCATTAATTGAACTCTCTCTCAGTAGTGATTAATGAGAAGGCTCCATCAGAGTAACTCAATGTCTTTGATTCATTTTGTAGGCACATCATCCCTTTATGGCTTCATTTGACATTAACAAAAGTGTATTTGTGACGTGGATTGTATTGCAAGCAACAGCACCTTTCCAATTAGGTGCACATTTTGAGACCAGAACAAAACAAATACAATAGTATTCATAACATAATG
The DNA here is from genome assembly GCA_013396775.1 of Cephalopterus ornatus. Classification (NCBI taxonomy): domain Eukaryota; kingdom Metazoa; phylum Chordata; class Aves; order Passeriformes; family Cotingidae; genus Cephalopterus; species Cephalopterus ornatus. The sequence continues at coordinate 156,281 of VZRE01011759.1, forward strand.
GATTTGTAAACACTCTCCTAGCATTACAATGCTGCCAGCTCAATAGATTTATAATGTACTGGGATGTGAGATACCAGAACAAACACTTACAGCGCGCAGATAAGTTTCAAAATATTCACATTTGAGACATATTTGAGACACCTTGTCAAATTCTTTTCCGTGTTACCTATACTCACCTCAAAAAGGCCTTCTGTACATCTTCCTCTGCTTCAAAACAGACATAGGCTAAAACATTTGATGAATTGCATCCAGCATTTTGTGGAAGAGAGTTCTGTCTCATGGTTACTCATCCCTTCCAAAGTGGATTTTTCAGACTTTTTTTTAAGTTGTTTTTTTTTTCCCTGGAGAATGAAAACTAACACACAAAGATGTCCCATGTTTGAAAGCTTGGCTCTATCACCAACTCAGTGTGTGGTCTTTTGCATATCACTTTCCAAAAGGCTACTAGTGGTTTTTCTAGAGTCAGGAAGAAGGGCTGGCCCTGCAAGAATCTTGCTTTGAGGAAGGCTCTCTGCAAAGCACCTTTCCCAGAAAAATAAACACTTAAGTAAATTGCTCTGTTTTATGGGATGAACTTTATACCCAAGTCTCCAGTGAATATGAAATTTGCTTGAAGCAAAAATAGTTCAAAACTTCAAGGTATAATTAAATGTCTTTGGTTGGGATGAATGTGCTCTCATGGTAGTTCTTCTATTAATGAATTTTACTAACCCCTGAAGATTTTCACATCAGAGGTGGGTGAGGTGATCTAGATGGGATCATTTCTTTTCAATTCCCTTATTTGTTTTGTCAGGTGGAAGAAACTGTACAGAAAACATTATATGCCTATTGTTTCATGAAAATTGTTAGCATTCTGAACACTTTCCAAATTTAATAGATCTCTCCATGTATTGGTATTCATTCACAATGTCTTTTGGGGGTACTGCATTCACAACAGCACAAAATTGAAAACAACTCTTGCTGGTGTGGAATTACAATATCATGTGATGCAATGACATTCAGAAAATACTCATTAGGAAACAAAACAACAGAACAAATATTCTATGTGGTATCTTGCTTTTCATGCTTATATGTTCTTTATATGCTATATGGTCTTTCACTATACATTGTGCTTAAAGGTAGAGAAAAAAAAAAAGGAAAATATTACAAAGCAACTTTCACTCACACCAATTTCCTTTATGAAACTGATGACACTAATAGACCACTGAGAGATGTGCGGTAAAAGTGACATGATGAAGTGAAGCCGCTGAACTGAGGATGTATAGCAGGTCAATTGTAGATGTGGAAAGAGGACCCAAGGCAAAATTAAGAGCCTGGCAGTTTCATAGTCACCCTCTATTATCTGGAATTTCACTTTAACAGTCTAACTTTTAAGTTAGATTTGGATAACTTAATCTCCTTCTAGTCTTCAGCAAGAGATAGTTAGAACCTGAAATTGCTGCCTTTGAGTGCCAGGTGTCTAAATTTTAGAGGGTAGATTATAGAGGGTAACCTGGAATGAGAATTTAATCCATAATCACACCTCCTGAGCCCTGTTGAGTTCAGGGAACATTACACTACCTCCATGGGAACAGTAGTGACACTCAGGAAGCCTCCCACCTTCTTTGCACCTCAGGGAATCCAGGTTCTATTCTAAGTCAGTTTAATTCTATTGCCTCTCTTATGCTAGGATGAGAGCTGTCTGAACCTCTTAAGCATAAAAGAGCAAATATAGTAGCATAATTAGAAAGGTTTTTAAATATCTTTTCATAATTTGTACATTTGTTTGTTAGGAAAACTGTATCTGATTTTGTCTTTGAGTCACTAAAAGGATAACGTGAATTAGTTTCATAAAATGAGGGCATATTATTTATATGTATAGATTTATACTACAATTCTCTTTAATCATGGAAACTTATTTATCTGTTTTTAAAATAGGTAAAGTGGAACTTTAGTCTCCATCTTGGAGTGAACTTTCCAGCCTTCCTTGAAAATTTTTGATTTTTGACAAATATTTGCATCCAACTTCTACCATCATGGACAGGATTTGCAGATCTTACCCAGCGTACAGGCTATTTGTAGTTGCCTATCTAATCTGGTTACATTAAGGTTTCTAGCATAAAGCTTTCTTAACTCAAAGTAATCGACGTACAGAAACTGGAGAAATCTTAGGAATGTATGTAATGCAGACCATTTCCTAAACTATCAAAAATCATCACATCCTCTTATCTGTAATGACTATGATAAAATTTAGTTCTAATACTTTTCCAAAATACCAGTGTGTTGTATGAGCACCTGCGTGAGTATACATTGCACACTGACTGTATCTAATTGTTCTTGGAGATAATGCAGATGTAGCTTCACTAATTTATGTTTTACCACGCTTTTCTTATAAACAGTGACATCTCTAATGCATTTTAGGAGCTTTGGAGCTCAACGAAAACTTTTTGTAGCAGAAGCGGGGGGTGTCTATGTCTGTATTTGTCTCTGCATGTCTGTGTGTGTTTATTACAAACAGAGGTTTAAGAAGACAGAACTGTAAAAATCAAGGACAGTGTATGTTATTAATTAGCAAGAAGAATATCAAGAAAATACTGACCACACAAAGCATTTCACTGTACTCTGGGAAAGAGGAAAAATGGCCAATAATAGAGGACTGCTTTTTGCAGTGTCACAGAATGGTACAGTTTTGGGGACATCCAGGGAAATCCCCTGCGTGTTACTGTGCAGACACAAGATTCTGCCCATTTAGGGCTTAACTGTGGGTCAAGGTATTGTAGGTCCACCATTACTAGTAAGGATATGAATGACACTAAAATTGCAAAATATGGATTAAAATTGCAAACAACAGTTATTGTGTTATACGGCATGATAGACTTGCAACTACATAAAACATTTACTTGTCCACATAAACTGGATATATCTGGTGGGACAAAGAGGGTTTTTTTAATTTTTCTGAAAGAATTGGAATTCTGAAATCAATACTTTGAAAAAAAAGCTCTTTTCTTAGCAATGAGCTCTTTGATCTCATAATGTATATATGATACCATGCCTATACATGCAGCATATCAGTTCGATTCAGAAATGAAGGTACTGAGCCTGTTGCTTGAGAAGGCTGCTGTGTGACCTCAGTTAAGTCACCAGTCCTCCAAGTCCTGTTTCCTCATCTCATAAAATAGGAATAAGTGGTTTTATTTTGTCTCACAGGGTAATTGGGCAGCTAAATACATAAGAAATGGTTGAGAGAGCTATAATAATAGGGGCCACGGAAGTACATAATGCTTCAGTAGGGAAATAGAAATGCTAGCACTAAGGAGTACTGTGCTAAAGTAATGATTGTTTGGAGTTAATGTACCTACCTCATGGCTGTTTCAGTGGAGAAAGAACTGTGTAATTTTAGAGTGATGAAGTTCTGTTTTAAATTCCATATGCCCAAGGCTTAAACTGTGACATTACTGTAGCCACATCTGTAGTGCATTTAATCTAAAAAAGTCACTGAATATGTGTTCTTAAAAGAATGTTTTAAGAATTTACATGGATGTAAAAGGATTTATGCAATGCCATTGATGTTCAATTTTTAATACTTAATTTTCTTTTCACAAATGTTCATATACTGTTACTTTTGATTTATTTAAACTAGATTAGACAGGATTGAAAAATGCTTAAATATATGTACCTTAATCTTAGTTTGTGTTTCTGTGTTTTGCTATTTGCTTCACATTGTTTCGCCACTTCCCAGCTCTTTAAATTTTAAATATTTTGTTGAAGAACCAATTTTGCCAATTTTCATCAGGTGAGAATGACCATTTTCTCATTAGCTATAAATCTTCCTAAATCTTTTTAGGTGCTCTGTTGACATCAGAGGCATGTCTCATTCTAGTTCCTGTTTCAGAAGGCTTTTCAAGAAGGCTAAGTCACTTAAAAGCAGCAGCCAGAGAGGACATTAAAAATACTGCATGAATCTAAATGAACAGAACAAGGTAATGTGTATTCACACACTTTGTTTAAGGACAGAACGAGCCATGGACTGTTCTTCTCTGTTGCTGTTTAAGTGCTATGCAGACTGCATTTAAGAATCATTTTACTCCAATACTGTGGGTATGTTTGTGAGAATGCAAATTTTGTGGGTAGAAAACATTGCAAAGCTTGATTGGTCCAATAATGTATATCCAGAGAACAATGAGTTAACAGGAGCTGTTCCTTCAGAAATTTTTTCTTAATGTGTGATATAATGCAGCTAGTGCACAGAGGATGACAAAATTCTTCATTTTCACTGTTTCTTTAGTTATAGAAGGCACCAAAACTGCAGTGAAGAGAGACAATTAGTAAAAACAAGATATTTACATATTATAATACAAGTTATATGGCAAGTAAATACCTTTTGATTCTTAAGGGCATCTGTCAATTTTTCAAACAAAATCTTTTATTGAGAAGAGGAATTCCTAAAGAGAACTATTTGTATAAAGAAATTAATTTTGTTATAAAAATAGAAAAAAATTGAAAATTGCAAAAATTTTTTCTGTTTTTTTCTGTAAGAGTTTTATTTCTCATGTAGTTGAAAAGATGAAAATATTTTATGAAGTAAGAATTTGATTTTTTACTTAATTTTTAACTTTTTTTCTTTTTAAGAAATAAAATACAAATGTAGGAAGGGAGGTTTTCCACAGTTTCATAAATTTAGGACTAATCAATATGGGGCATAGAAAATTCTGTATTTTTACATAACCAGCAGAACAAGAAATTGAAAAATAATGTTCGTATGCAAAAAACCCTCATAAAAATGTTATAGAATTCCCTTCCAAAGGAGTGGACCCATTACTCCAAAATATTGAAAGAAGATGAGAAAGGAAACAAATGAAGTTTGGATCACAGTACCTTTCTTCCCTCTTTGACAAGACGGATAGGATGACTTACATGTCTTTTGCATCTCTAAATTTAACTACACTGACATAAAATGTTCCCCTAAGGTGAATGACTGTCTCCCCACAGTCATTTTACTTTCCAAATACGTTCTCTGAAACACCCTGGAAAGGTCTAAAAGCATCTGAAGCAGCGGTATCAGGACTGCAAATCCAACAAACTTTTGTTTTCTGGGCAGCAGCCAGATTTGATTCCTGGTTATTTTTCAGTGACTCTGGCTCTTGAGAATTGCTTTCACCAAATCAACTTGTGCTGCTAAAAGCTCTCTGTTCTGTACCATAGTCAGCATGTTGTCTAAACAGACTATTATCCCAAACCCTTGCACACAGAAGGCTGCTACCATGGAGCTGACAAGAGGCCAAATGGTAGGCTGGAGGTCTGCCAAAGTTCTCCTTCCCAGTGAAGCCTAGAGGAACCTCTGACATTTTTTTCACTAGCAGGAGAGTAAGACATCCTTCAGGTCTAATCTCACCATCCATCTGTCCCACTTTGAGGTGTCTCTTAGGAGATGGAGCCCCTCATCTTGCAATGCATGCATTGGTATAGTACTCCAGCATTCAGTCTTTTTAGATTTATCAGAAATTAATTCTTATTACTCTCTCCTATTGGGCATCAGGAACAAATTCCTTGCAAATGTTGAATTAAGAGAATTTTTACCATTGCTTGCTTTTGAATAAGGAAAAATTAAGATTTTGTGTGTATCAGACATTTGTTTGAACTATGGGAAAGGAACCGTGAAGGAAAAAAGCGTCTGCAAAATCTGTCAATATTGATACCGTATTCTTAAATTTCACCAGAATCTTTGCTTATGTGTACTCAGCTGTTGAAACACCATTCTACTTTCTCCTTGGTCAGCCACATCCTGGGCTGCATTAAAAGAAGGGGAACCATCAGGTTGAGGGAGATGAGTCCCCTGCTCTGCTCTGCTCTGGTGATACCCCATCTGGAATACTGCTTTCAGGTCTGGGGTCCTCACCACAGGAAGGGCGTTTACATGTTGTAGTCAGACCACAGGAGAACCATGAAGATGACTAAAGCAGGACTGGAGCACTTCTGCTATGAAGACAGGCTGAGAGAGTTGTGGCTGTTCAGCTCGGAGAAGAGAAGGCTCTGGGGAGACCTTACAGCAGCCCCACAGTGCCTAAAGGGTCTCTGCAAGAGAGCAGGAGAGAGACTTTACACAAGGGCATTTAGGGGATAGGACAAGGGGGAATGGCTTTAAACAGAAAGAGAGTGGGTTTAGGTCAGATATTAGGAAGAAATTTTTTCATTTTTATGATGGCAAGACACTGGAACAAATTGCCCAGAGAAGTTGTGGAAGCCCCCTGCATGGAAGTGTTCAAGGCCAAGTTGGATAGTGCTATGAGCAACCTGGTCTAGTGGAAGGTGTCCTTGCCCAAGGCTGGAACTAGATGATCTTTAAGGTCTCTTCCAACCCAAGCTATTCTATGATTTCATGATTTGAGGGGCAGGCCCTCTAGACCTCCTGTGAATTTCATGATTTAAAGAAAGAAATTTCCTATACTAACCAGAAAGCTTAGACTACATTGGCCAGGATGTTAGATTTGTGATCCCCTGATTTTGACACAGAGCAGAATGCTTGTCCTAGTTGTAAGAAAGAGCAATCAACTTCCTAGGTGAAAGTCTTGCATTATTCAGTTTGACAAAAAAGCTACCTGTAGCTTTTTCACTTTACTGAAGGGACAAAAAGGAAAGGAGAGGTTTGGAAAATTGATTTTCTGTCTCATTTAAAAAAATATTTACAGAAAATTGTCCAAAATAAGGACAAAGTGTTTATACACAATATTTTGCAAGTGTTTGTATTCAATTAAGCCAATTGTTTGGGGTCAGTTTGACTGTTAATATAATCTTTGAGCGTATTTAGTTTTTATTATAAAAGTAAATGCGTAGTTACATATATTTTTTGGACAGGAAATTTGAAGTCAGTTCCAAAAAACAGTCTGAAATTTGATCTACAGAAAGTATTAATTAGAGATCTTTTCCAATGTGACATGGTCTTCACAAAGAGTTTTTGATCAATTTTGCCATGAAGTGATTTGATAGATCTCATATTAGACTGTTAGTTGTATCTGTAAGATAAGAGAACATTTTCCGTTTACATAGAATACTAAGTATTTTCATAAATTTGTTAATTTATAGTTTATTAAGCTTGATGGCTTTAGGGGTGCCACTATTCCCATTCCAAGATTTTTTGCCTGCCATATATCCGGCAAGGTGAAAATCCATTGTTCTTTGTTTCTATTTTCCAGAGAGTCTGAACTGAGCTATCAGTCTTACATTAATGGATATTTGAGAAAAACAATATTTTGCAGCCAAACCACGTTGATGTTACTATCTCTTACTTCCTACAGTGCAGAAATACACATTTCATATGTGTTATCTTCCCAGCTTTTAATTCCATATACCAGATGATACAGAAAATAATTTCCCCTCTCCTGTTCACTGACATAGCAGTGCAGGACTGCCTTTTCAGCAGCAATCTTTTGAGCCTATTTATCTCTTTTGCACAAACTGATTCAGTTATAGTTTGCACAATAAGCAACAACAAATAAACATTTTTGATCTTCTAATTGGAGTGCACAGTAAGCATAAGCACATTGCCATTTTAAGTATTTATACTCACAGCTTATCTATGTCTGAAATTGTATATCCAACTTTCTGTATATTAAGACTGAAGACATCTGATTAAAGGTAGTGTTTATTAAGTGAAGATCATTTTCACTTTTGCTTTCAAGTCCTGTTGTTGTTTTCTCTCATCCCAGTGCACTTGATGACCACTCTATTATCTTTAACATCTGCTAGAAATAAATGTGAACTTTGCTTGATTTGTAGAATGTTTTGTATTTATTTCTGTCTAGTACATCTGCGTTCTGAGATTTTACTTTTTTTCTGATCAGAAAAAAAAATGATGGTCATACTGGAATTATTCCATGAATCTCTTCTCTAATCCATTGTTTGAACTATCATTATTATCAGATAGTTTCTAGTCAATAAATCTACTGCATCAGCCATTCTCAAATTTGATCTTTTTAGACATGACCTTCATTCTTCCATATTTCACAACAAAGAATTCTGAATAGTGTAAGAAGTTTACCTAGCAGAATTGACTATCTCAGATGTCTGCTTTCTTAAACACAGCTGCAGTTCCCAGTCCTGTCTGAAACACAGTTTGACACTGGCAAAGCAGACATAAACTTATAGTAGCTGGTTACCACATGTGCAGAGATTCTAATCTCCAGAGAGGAAGTTTCTGTTGTTAAAATGGAGAACATTCCCATGTTCTTTGTAGGATTTTGCACTCTATTGATAGGACCAATCTTGTCCTGTTTTCAAATGAAGTATATCTTCATAAAGATAAAATAACATATGGTTTCCTTTTTCTTTTTTTTTAAAGTGTTCTTTTTAATGCCAATATATTTCATTACTCTTCCAAAGGTGACATCTACTACATGTAAAAAGTTGGTCCCTCTACAATTATCTTTCTTGGGGAAAAAAAGTCTAATTTGCAGTAATCAGAATTAGTTTTATTCCTCCCACATATGGCCAGTCTTCTTTACTCATATGGTCAGTCTCCTTTACTTGTCTGTTCCATAACTAAACTAAGCTTACTGTTCAGACTTACCAGAAGAGCCTCTGCCTCTACCAGATGGATCCCATGGGGGCTCACTGTCTCCAATACAGAAGCATAAGATATGGAAAAGCTCCTCCAAGGGCAGCCCAATTTTGGAAGCAGATTGGTTATGTTAGTGTAGCTCTTTACCCAATCTAGTTATATGACCCCATACGAAGTTCCCGGGGGACCAAGGGTGGAGAGGGATTCAGTCAAAAGCACTTTGTGAAAGTAATTGTTGTATAGAATAAGAAACTTTAAACATTATAAGGAGATGATTTTAGAGTTACAAAGTAAGGACTCTTCTCTAGGAGTGGAAAAATTGCTCTTGCTAACTATTGGTGCCACTGCCATTTCTCTTGACCTGGGTGTGGTGAGGTTTGTGGAGTGGCCTTATTATACAGCACTGCCTCTATGAATGCTTTTTGTCTTCTTGCTGTGATCCGATCCCCCTGGCTCACATTCCCAGGCAAATCATGTGTCTGCTCCCCATGGTTGCCCTTCTGCCCACTAACTTTTTCCTGTTCTTATCCAGTGTACTCATACTTGTCTTTGCTGAGATAGATCCTCAGGGAATATCCACACTTTTTAAAGTTAAATCTGTAACTCAGCTAATGGTTTTGTTTCCTTCAAAGGGCAATGGCAAAGTCTTGCTTTCTCTATCATGACTGTATCAGAAACCTAGACTTTTGCTTAATGTTTCTGTATTAGATGTCCAAGGTTAGGTGAAGAGAATAACAAATGTTTGAAAAATTAATGGTTTTCAGCAAAAAAATTAAGAATATCCATTAAATGCTTACCTTTCAAACAATAAATAAATCCCACACTTTAATAAGCCTTTTATTTTATGTACTTGATGTGAAATTTGTCTTACGTCAATTTTGCACTTCACTACTTTTTATGGCATATGGTTCAGAAAAATATCATAGATTACCCATGACAGCTAAAATATAAAATTTAAATTATGGTATTACTCCTATTTTGTGTAATTCTTAAAATCAAAGGCCCATTTCTCACAATATTACATGAAAGTCACTCAGCATACACTTTATTTATTCATTTTAATAAATAAGAAATATATAACTTAAAAGTACATTATACTTCATAATATTGCATCTTAGGTTATACCTTAAAAGCTGAAGTTTAAAATGCTTGCTCCCACTGGAGATTCATTACTGCCAAATCAGTACAGTTTATGACAGCCAAACTTCTTGAAGTGTTAAAAAGAAACCACAAAATGAGTCCAAATATGTGAATCCAACTCTAGAATTCACTTTAGGTCCTTTAAAATTCTTTTGCATGTACTCCTTTTATCAGACTAACATTCTACTAATAATTTCCATAACTGTGGTTAGTACAGAAAAAAAAATACCCTGTTTTTACTAAAAGCAATGAGTCAGAGGGAGCTAGAAAGACAGTGCGAATTCAAACTATGATCAGAGAAGAGACTTCCTGATCCTGTGGGAGTTATCATGGTATTCTGAGTGTGGGGCTAAGCAGGCAGGAGAACTAGGCTCATGTTGCTGTAGCACAGGTCAGCTTAGGAGGAGAAACTCTGGAATGAAAACAGAAGTGAGGTTAAATGGGAAAAGAGAGACACTATCAAGGAGAAACGAATATGTGAGGAAGGAAGTTCTGTTAATCTTTTACGCACATTATAACAATGCCAACGTTCTAGACAGGACCATGTATCTTGCAAACAGATAGATATTGGAGTTGCCCCAAGGAGCTTAAACATATGGGAATAAAGTATGTGAGACTGAAGACAATTGTTTGAAACACAATGGCCAAAATGTGTGGGAATGGTAAAAGTTGTATCACTGAGTTCAGTAGCAGAGGAGAGCTGAGGTGCATCATATATCAAATTCAAATGTATCTGAAGTTCAAAGAATCACTATGCTTTGCAAAGGCCTTTCTCACCTCAGAACTGCAGAAAGAACAAAGAACATAGAGTGTAAAGAAATTAACATTACTGAAATCTCCAAGACCAAAACTGGAAAACAATCTCCACTGTAATTTCTCTTTTAGCCTGCAATTATCTTTATTTTACAAACAGTTAACCTGGTGAAATGAAACATGCCCTGCTTTATTGATGTAAAAGTAGACAACAGCTGATTTACTTTTCATTCCCAAACTCATTTTCATTCCAAGTGAATGATCAGCCTCCTCTCAACACAAATCTAACTTAAGATGCTCTCAGAAAGCATTATTTGGCAAATTAAACTAATTTGCATGGTTGTTTTTCAGTGGCACTTGCACCGCAGCTACATTTATGAGTACATTTTATGTATCTCCATCAATTTCCTGATCAGTGAGTAACTACTAAAGACATTATTTGTGGAGATTTTTTTTTTCACAATTATAGCAGCAGTTTTCACTATAAATGTGTCACACCAGAACCATTCTTTTTCTGAAAAACCCATGATTTCCTAGCATTCAGCATAGTGAGGATGTAGAGCCACCTGACAGCATGAAAAAAGGCTTTTACAGCAAACCATCACCCAAGACTTTCAGATTTTATATGAAAGAGTCATTTCATAAAGCGGTTTCACAGCATATCTGCAAGTGTTTATAAAATTCCTAATCTTTTCAGATACAATTGAATATTTTCTTTTTTTTTTCATCCACTCACTTTGTCGTTTCCTGTAATCTGTTATACTGCTATCCTCAATAATATCTTGTGGTACAGGTGAATTGTATATTACATAAAATTCTCTTTAATCAGTTTTATCTTTGCCCTCTTGCAGTTAGTTTTGTGTTCATTGTCTTTCAGTTCTATTCAATGTACCTATTCCACTTCTGTAGAAAAGGTCTAAGAAGCATCTGACTGATCTTGAAGTTAAATGGCCTTTTCTGAGAACAAACCATGTATCATTTTAATGCTGTTCTCTATTCAAATCTGCAGATACCATAAGATCTAAATAGAAAAAGAGGGTTCTGTCCCTTGCTCTTTCAGTTTTCACAAGTCATGTAGTCCTGCCCAGGAGAAATTTCAACGAAGGGTAGGGATTCACTTTTTTCAATGTGTGTGTATTGCCAGNCAAAGAATGGTTTGGTTTGGAAGGGACCTTGAAGTTCCTGTAGTTCCAGCCCCCTTGCCGTTGGCAGGAATACCTTCCAGAAGACCAAGTTGCTCGAAGCTCCATTCAACCTGGCCTTAAATACTGCCAGGGATGGGGCATCCACAGCTTTTCTGGGTAACCTGTTCCAGAGCCTCACAAACCTCACAGTAAAGAATTTCTTCCTAGTATGTAAT
>VZRE01011759.1:168579-278794 GCA_013396775.1 Cephalopterus ornatus
TCTGTAGAAAAGGTCTAAGAAGCATCTGACTGAGTTCCTAATTATTCTCTGTATTTAGTAGCTCATTATACTGAGCACAACAAAGTTTGAATTACAGACTGCAGGATATTTTAATGACAATCATGGATGTAGACTTCCAAATTATCTACTTCTTTTATTCCAATAGGCATATGTAAATCAATGTTAGCATTTGCAAAAGCAAAGTCATAGAATCATAAAATTACAAAATCAAAGAATGGTTTGGTTTGGAAGGGACCTTGAAGTTCCTGTAGTTCCAGCCCCCTTGCCGTTGGCAGGAATACCTTCCAGAAGACCAAGTTGCTCGAAGCTCCATTCAACCTGGCCTTAAATACTGCCAGGGATGGGGCATCCACAGCTTTTCTGGGTAACCTGTTCCAGAGCCTCACAAACCTCACAGTAAAGAATTTCTTCCTAGTATGTAATTTAAACCCACTGTCTTTCAACTTAAAGCCATTGCCCTTTGTCCTATCAGTATATGCCCTTGTAAAAAGCCTTCTCTCTGTTTCATGTTGTCCCCCTTCAGGTATTGGAAGGTTGCAATTAGGTCACCCCAAAGACATCTCTTTTCCAGGCTTGGCATTTACATCAGCCAATTCCCTTACAAATCTGGGATGCATCTCATCAGGTCCCTTCTGGTCTTATAGTGAGAGATCGGATCTCCATCTCTGCCATGGAAGAGATCTTTTGCCCTTAGAGAAAGAGCATCCCAGAGCAGAAGCCTGTTGGTATGGGTTCTCAAATCACATTCTCTTCATGTTTCCAGCTCTGTGACAGGTACTGGAGATCAAGAGATGGGATTTAGCTAGTTGTTACACAGATCCAGACATAGAGAATAGATGCCTGGTAGACATAGGATGTAGAAAACTATATTGCATTAAATGATTTTATAACAGTGAAAGTATTGTGGTAAAGAAGACCAACAGATCTTGAAGTTAAATGGCCTTTTCTGAGAACAAACCATGTATCATTTTAATGCTGTTCTCTATTCAAATCTGCAGAGACCATAAGATCTAAATAGAAAAAGAGGGTTCTGTCCCTTGCTCTTTCAGTTTTCACAAGTCATGTAGTCCTGCCCAGGAGAAATTTCAACGAAGGGTAGGGATTCACTTTTTTCAATGTGTGTGTATTGCCAGAAGAAACTAGTGAGTTTAGGAATATTACTAATCAACATCTTCTGTCAATATAATGATTCCTAGACTTCACACTGTACTCTATCAGTTCATAATTAACATAAGCAATACAGAAAGCAGCAGATAGTGCTCATATAGGAAAAGAAGGTGGCTGTAAATTTGCCCCTTTTTTTACAGTCATTGCTTTAAGAAGAAATATTTTAAATCAGGTATTTTGATATCCTAACAAGTAACATGATGAGTAGAGTTGGGACATATTAGCATTTAAAACAAAGGAAAGTTTAAAATTAAACATATTTAGAACATTCCCTCTTAAGACTTTATTGTGTATCCTTATGGACTTGGGTATCACCACACAAAAAAAAGAGAATGTCTTGATGTATTTTTTCTTCTTATATTGCTAATAAAACTAGGAGTTTAAACATATACGTATATATTTATATATCTCCAGTAAATGTGTTACAACTGCTTTTTCACAGATCGACTGTTATTTCCAGTCTGTAGTATCAATAAATAGCCATGGACTAATAAAAATCCATTTCTAAATGTGTCTCTTTTTTAGGTTTTTAGATAAACATAAAAGTAAGAAAATCTGCAGAGACAGTGAACACTCATATACAAGCATGGCCTAGAATAATATTTCCATCTTTGCATGAGATTTACAGCATACTCGTAGTGCTGCATGCTGTGACCAATGGCACAGACCAAACACTTTGCTGTTGAGTAGCCATTTTATTTTTATTTAATTCTGGGCCATTGTGGTAGTATAAGAGGAGGTCATATGTTGGTAGTGAGAGAAAAGATACATAAACAACCATCACTATATCATATTTAGCAGCCATACTGAGGTACACTGTGTTCCTGAACCAATTTATACCACTCTAAGGGCCTCTCTGGAGTGCACTGGTGAATCTATATTTCTGCAGGAAGAGATCTCAAGCATGTACTAACCTTTTCACACTTCAATCCCATTGCCAAAGTAAGAGCCAGTACATCACAAAAGAGAGTCTGTCTAGGTACCAATTTCAGGCAATGGAGGTGGGGTGTAGGAAAACAGTGTCACTAAACAAAAAAGTTTGGAGAAGATTCATGTGGCTGTATAAACTGACAATTCAAATGAGGTTTAATCTTATGGTCTTCTCAGTAACTTTTCATCACTCACATTCCAAATCTGTCAATACAGTCACATTTACTTCCATCAGTGACTTCCATTCCACAGATAGCGGGACTACTTATGCACTTGAAATTAAGCACATATACAATAATTTTACATCCACAGTCATGAATTTTTACTTCACAATATTTAAAATAACTTGAAATTATTTGCTCAGTTCTTAAAGACCTCAGGGTTACATAGCTGGAAACAGGTGTTCCTGCACTTGTTCATGATGATAAGCTGATATTGACTTCATGGTTGCAACCCCAAATTCCAGGAGACACATAATGCCAATGTCAGAGCAGTGTATAACTTCTTTTTAAAGAAAAGAAACACAGTTTTTTAGAAATAGAGCATATGAAAACATGAGAGATAGAATTTTTCAGGTGTAAATGAATGCTGAGGGGTCATGTACAGCGTGGTATTTATTGTAAAATGTGTTATCTTGATTCCAGAATTATTTCTACTTCTCTTTTCATAATAAATAGCTCCCCTGTGTCCCTTAAAAGGCCATGGCATTCATTTCATTTCATTTCATGGAGAATGAGCAGCTTGTTACTTGGATGGAGTAGAATTTATTCCCAAGTGTCAATTTTTTCTTTCCAATTATGAAACATTTTAAGATGCCTGAGAAAATATCTTTTATGCAATATGTCAGATGAGTTTTAAATGGGCTGGACAAACTTTTTTCTAAAATAAAAAATAATTGTTAACCGTTTACTCATTATTTCCAGATTTCTTTTTGCTGTTTTAAAAGCTATGCTTAATCTTTTTCTTTTTTTTTTTCATTTAGACATGTTCTCCTCTGAGATTCTGATCTTTTGCAAGTATTTGGATGAATTTATTCAAACCTTATAATGGATCAGACTCTAGTGTCATAGCGCGGTATATAAGGCTGGATCTAGATCTGTCTTCCTTATCATTAGCAGCATATCCTTCAATCATGGACGTGTGGTGAGCACGTGAAGGCAGAATGTTTGATTTTATTCAAGAGAACATCTTCCTGTTTTTAACTTTCGATGGTTTGTTGCTCAGAAGTTTTGAAACAGATAAAGTGATATTTATTTTTCTCTTGGCTCATGAGAAAATTTATGTCTGTATAATTTGTGGGTTTTTTTCAAATCTTTCTTTTATACAAAGCAACTGTATAAGGCCACACTACTCATCTCTCCAATGGTAAACAGTGACAGATGCTTGGGGAAGAGCAGTGAAAAGAGGATGAACAGTCTGAAAGACTTCCTTGAGATTCTTCCATAACCTTCTCCTGCTGATGGTGATGTTACAGTGGCTGCACTATCAAGAGGCTGTTCTTCATGAACGAACATGTCAGCTTGTTTTATCTATAATGAAATTTTGAGGATACCAGTTTCAAAAGTGCAAGAATTCACCAGAAAAAGCCACAGCTCTTTGGGCATGTGTCTGCCTTAAGAAAGAACCAGACTTTGTGGTCATCTTCATGGACCAAGAGGCTAAAGAAATGGATTGCAAGGCCTAATCTAAATGATAGGCGTCAACCTGAAACTCCATAACTTCATTTGTGCCCTGTACTCCGCAGTGAGGACAAGTGACAGGATCACACCAACAAGAAGTTGGCTGACAGGATGCTGTGGGATGGTGGAGCTGGAAGCCCACTTCCACACCTCACCAGAGCATGGAGGACAGAGGTACTTTCCAGTGGGAGATGGGAACTTGACAGTGGCTTAGCTTCACACCTGCAGTGACAATACTGTTGTGGCTTCACTTCCATGGAAAGCTGAAGGTGGCAGCTCTCACAAATCCTTTTTCTACAGAAACATAAGAAATGTGGAACAGACCACAGCAAAAGTGAGCAGCTGTGGGACAGGGTTTTAGTGGGGAGACTAGGAAGTAGTTGGGTGATTTGGAGGATTCAGAATAAAACAGCAGTGTGAAGTCCTCCTTGGGAGGACTTCAGTCAGTTGAATACTGTGATTGGAAATGAAAGGAACATGTGGAAAAGAGTGTGAATAAGTCTCTTTCCCCATGTGACTATCGTTTGAAGGGGGAAAGGCAGGAGAGGTTAAACTGACTGTTAAATAGAAGCACATTTCTTGCACATAAAGTTTTATTGTGAGGGTTGTGTTTATGGGCTTAGCGAGAAAGGCTGATTAAATGGCAGGTTAATAAAGGGACAGCATGTGGTTTCTGAACTAGGTGGAAAAAAGTTATAAGGTGGGAGAGAAAAAAGGCTGAGGGCCAAGTATGGAAAGAGGAAATCTTACATTGACACAGCTCATAATCAGTGCTCCTTATTTAGTATGGAGGAAGCTATTGCAGAGAGGAAAAATAAATGTGGTGTGTTCCATTGCTTTACCACCAAGGCTAGTAAATTCATGCCTAGGATCTGTTATCAGACTATAGTCAGTACCCCTGGTGAATGCAACTTGTGTACCCTTAAGTTTCAAAACTTCTAGCCCAGCACAAAGGAAAGGTGTTATGATAACATCAAAGTCAAATGTAATAAAGTTATAAAGAACTGAAAGTTTTGTACATAAACTTGGATGCTAAAAAGTATTTTTTTATATATGTAAGTGACCAAAAATTGAAGAAAGAAACCAGCAAAAAATTTACAGTGATATTTTTAGTAGAAATCTGTACAGTAATGCAATTATAATATCACTGACTAGTAGAACAATAGATAATGTAATCTGGTTGTGATAGCCACTGCAGAATTTCTTAAGAACCGTGGTCACAGATACTCCAAGCATCTAAGAGGTGGCTTATTAACGTAATTGCCATACATCTACACTTACAAGAGTACAGAGGATTTCAACTAACTGAAGTAGTTGCTTTTATTGTATTATTTCGGCCTGGTGTCTTTTCCAGTTTGAAACTCTTGCCATCATTCTTACTATTGAAAGATAAAATGATTTAGCAAAAACAGAAGCAAATCCATTTGCTGTCTGCACATGCATGCGCAGGTACAACTGTCCAAGTGTCATAACCAAATTTTGCCAAATCTTCTACATATTTGTGAAGTCTACATTGGTGTTTGCCAGGCAAATTCCATCTACTTGCATTTGTGCTACTTACCCTTCTCTGTTGACTTTGCATTTCCTGAAACACAACCTGCTTTGATCTGTGGTCTTGGAAATGCCTATTTAGTATGTCAAATTGTCATTTCAAATGCTTCATCAGCACTTTAGGTAAATACCACTGTTTTGGCAGAAATCCATTATTTTTATGGAAATTTAGATGTGCTTCTCTATAATGGAACATTATGACAGGATGCCCTCAAGTGGCAAAATACAGACTCCACCCAATAAAAATTAGAGTGGTTAATATATAGATGTTCCCTGCTAGAAGCCACCCTGTTGGTTTAGGTATTGACGCTTTGGATGAACTTAAATATCTCTTAGTTCTAAAACAGTATCAGGAAATGAATTAAAATCACATAATATAACCTTTGCAAGATAAGAACTAGAAGGCGAGAGACATTCTCAAAGATAAAAGATGGTCTAGATTTTAGCCTATGTGGATTGATTAACTTCTTGCCTACAATATTAACTTCTAGTTATTTCACAAGACTAGCAAAATCTTCATATAATTCCTGGCATTTCTTGATAGGGTCTATCAGCAGATGGTGTAATTGCATGAATTCTCATATATTTGCATGAATTCAGGCATGAGCCTTCTATTTCAAAACCATAATCTACCAAGGCCCATGAAAGTGAAGTACATTCATGTATTCATAAATAATCACAGATTATTTATAGGTTTTATATGTTCACTGTTCTTTGGCAATACAGTACACATTGACACAAATAATTTTCTGAATTCATAGGAAGCTGGCTTGCATGGAGTGACAAACCTGGCAACAACAACAAAAAGAAATATTCAGCAGTTGGTATGAATTTATTTTTTAAATTTCTTCCATTCTTAGTATGCATTTTCGTTCTCTTCCTCCTTAAAAAAAAAAAAAAAAAAAAACACAAAAAAACCCCAAAATACAAACCCAGAAGATTTGACTAGCCCAATTTCTTTTTTTTTCCGATGTCCCAACAGAGGCTTTGCAAGGAATACCATTCATACTTTGGTAATACATTGGTTTATTTTAGATGAGATTAAAAAATTTAAAAAAAGAAAAAGGAAAGGAAAGGAAAGAAAATATTTTGTAAGTAAACCAGAATATGTAATTTTGGAATATTTGTTAATAGTTCAAATGCCTCCATAATTATTCTGCTAAATAGAAAAGAGCAGAACTTCTATGGTTGCTATTTCTTTCCCTTTAAAACTGTGCTTTTTAACTGAACAGATCTCATAAAAAAAAATATTGGAATATAGGTGGTAAATGGTTCAGCTAATCCTAAAGTCTTCCTCTTTAAAGTCACTGTTATATCTAACATCTGAAGTTTCACTTCATTAGGTCTGTAATCTTCTTAAAACCTCCTTTTTCCATGAGAGCCACAAGTATTTCCACATAAGTTTTTTTAAGTAGGTAATTCTACATACATTCATGAGGCTGATGTGACATCATCTGCACTGCTCAAGGACAAAGGACTTTTCTTTATTAAAACATCATGCTTTTCAGTTGTCTTACTAGGCTAAGACCTGTATTATTTCTAAAAGTACCACACTGAACACTTTGCATGAAGCCTTAGAAGTTTTAAAACAATGCAGATAACCTTATTCTGATCTTTGGGGGAAAACAAACAAAACAAAAAAAAAAAACCCAAAAGACAACAAATCAAGAAACCAAACAAACAAATAGAAAAGCTGTGAAAAATCATTAATGTTACCACAGGTGTGGGAAATGATGCTAGAACAATTCCCTTTTTGCACAACACTCTTTCCCTGACTCCCCACTCAGGCGGTTACGTGCCCACATAATGTGGTCCTTGCCCTCTTACTCTCCCCTTCTGACTGCCTGGGTCAGTCTTTACATAAAAGAACACAAGTTCCACCTACAAAGCCGTCTCTCTGTCTTTATTTTCATGGCAGACACTTTTATATCAGAGTACTTTCATCACAGTGGCACCCATACCAGAGCTACAATACTGTAGTTAAGGGTCTGTTCTTTGGCATTTCTATTCTAAAGCACTATTGTATGAGGTTGCTCAGCAGCTAAAATTCCTTCCATGCTGAGACTTGGCGTACAAGTGCTTAGCTCCAAAGCAATTTAATTTTTTTAAAATTTTGTTTTTAACCCTTGGGTGTTCCTTTGAAAAATGTAAAGGTGAAAAACAATAAATGCTGGCTGTCTTTGAGTGATTGCTGGATCTGTGATGGTGTGCGTATTTTTTGTATTGAAATATTGCATGCTGTTTGTCAGTAATATAGTTTTCAGGGACTGTGTGAAATCCTTGAATTGCCCTCTATGAAATAAGTAAAACAAGATCCAGTAGTAATTCTATCTGAATGGATGTTACATTTGCTGGAGTGTGAAGGTGCTCTCTTATAGCAATCATTTTTAAACATTACAGTTATGGTTATTTTAGAGGTATATATAAAAATAAGTATAGTAAAATCAGATAGATTTTAATATCATAATTGCTTTAACCAAGAGATTTAGGAAATAAAATAGTTGCCACATGGACTGAAAAAATACTGGTCTTCTCATCCTCATCATGAAACAGTCTTTGGAGCAAGGTTCACTCTGAGGATTTCACACCATCCTTTGAAGCCATTGTTAGGGGTTGTTCATGATGGCAAGGTGCCAGACGGATGGACTTTTGGTCTGCTCTCGTGTAGTTAAGAATGGAAAGGGTGCCGAGCTGCTTAATGTGGATTAATGGTGACACTTTAAATTATTATTTCTGTTATTTCAGGAAAGTCATGAAAACACTGAACCATGTTACATCAGAATATTGATTTACAATTCTTATACATGCACAGATGTTGCTAATAATAGGAAAAAATACATAAAGGGTTTCAGGGTTGAGGGTTTTTTCCACTTTTTTTAGGTGACCAAAACCTGGGAATTTTGTCTGAAGAATTGCTGGCAGATTATACAGATTTTCAGGTACAGACACAGACACTAACTCACAGTGATAATTTTCTACTTAAATAGATGATGAAACTTGAGTATTTATTCCCACATTAGAGACAAGGTGAAGCTATAGCATCCCAGCTATGACATCCTTGTGTACAGAACAGCACTGAGGGCAGAACTCACCCTCTGCAGGAAGGGATAATGTGGGGAGCCATATAGTTTAATTTGGACATTACGGTGATGCTTGAAATCTGATGGTAGGACATAGTTTGCTGAAGATATACTGACCAGAATCCTTTATTTATTCTTAAATGTAGATGCCAAAGGTAAATGATGTACACATTTTCCACAGGTTACCTCACTGGTTGTATCTGAGCTATCTAAACTGGTTTTTAAGATGTCTGTAGGCCTGTTTCCCTGTAGGCCGTGCAGGTTTCCCAGTAAACCAAGCAGTCCTCAAAAACCCAGTCATGCTCTGAAACTACTTTTTCACATGTTTTCTTTTGAATAATAATATTTTATTTACTGTCTATCACAGTTTTGCTTGTATAATTCATCATATCTCTAAAGATAGAAACAATTAGGTATCAAATATTTTCTATTCCGAAAAATATTTGTATTTCTGACATTTTTCTTTCCCAATTTTTCAGTACAAGTCCAAAAAATTATTATACCTTTAAAGGCATCTATATGTCTATCATCTATATCTAGCCAGACAAATCCAAATACTGTGTTTTCTTTGATGCTGTAGTTCCTTTGTGAGGATTATATGTAGGTGGAAAAACTGGGGATATGCACAGGATGAGAACTGAAGAGTCAATTTTTCCCAGGATCAGGCTGTTATTCCTTTTGGGAATATCTAACATCAATAGCACCTCAAAAATATGCAGGCAAGGTATTGGTGGTCCAAGAAAAAACCACAAGCATATGAGAGATAAAGTCCAAAACCCATGTATTGGTGAAACCATACTTACTTCCATTATTTTCCATTTTACTGGAAAATCAAACACAGAAGCATAATTGGAATAGCAGCAGAACTCCAATTGTGAATCAGTTGTCTGCTGGAACAGTAAGAGGAAACCTTTTTTAAATATCAGCCAGCTATGCTTTTCTTTTTGTGTAAATATCCTCTTTTTCAACTTAGTCGAGTGTAATAATCATCTCTCTTCTTTTAACAAAATGTACAAAATATCTGAAGCAATTACACTGCATTACTGTCTAATTACAACAAATGGTAATTTACAAATCTGAGCTACTGTATTCTCTGTAGCTATACAATCACAAATCAGTAAGCTCTTAAATTAGTGGGCTTCTGCTGGAATCACTGGCAAGGTCTTTGAGCACAGCACAGCAGTGTGAACACACTTCTGTAATACATCCAATTAGTAAATAATTCTGTTACTCATTACCCAATTAAAGATTGCTTTTCTTTTTACACATTTTTACTCATTTGTGTGAATTTGGGTGTTTATGAATATGTATAGCCTGTAGAATTAAAACAAGATGAACTCACTTATAGAGTATTATTTATGAATTATCAAACTGCAAAGCTCTTCACACAGTGGCTATTTATGAGGTTTTTAATTGTGTAGCAAATGCAGGTGATGGATGTGTAAAGATTAAAACCAGATGTCTTAGTCCCTTGATCTTGAAATTGTCAGTTAGTGGCACTACTTTTTTTAACTAAGTCTCTCTAATCCTTTCTTCTTTCTAAAGAATGTTCTTTGTTTTGCTTTAATGATGGACACTATTTTCTGCTTTACAAGCTGTGAAGACTGATGAGAAATTTTAACAAATTAAAAAAGAGATAAGGAACATTTTGATCAGACATCCTAATTGTTCAAAGAAGAATGAATAAATACAACCCAAAATGACAGGATAGGGCCACTGTGTAAACAGCTGGAAAAAAACTGCCACATTTTTGTAAAGAAGTAATTACACTAAATGAGTCACTAAATTATTGGAAGTACAGAGAAAAGCATAGAAGCAAATTTGGTATAATGTGTGTTTTTAATCTCTGAGCATGTTTCATGTAAATAAAACTCTGATTTCAGTTTTAGTTTCAGTAACATTTCTATAAAATTATAGAAATTCCATAGAATACACAGAACTAGATCCTGATTTAGTTTCTTTATAAATAAAGAAATTATACTCTCAAGGGTAAATTATTTATACTACTTACTTACTAGTTATTTATCTTTCCATTCTAAAACCCACACTTTTCTCTCTGAAATATGTAAGCTGGTTTCTTCATGTTCTAGATATAGGAAACATATACAAAAATGTGGGCGATTCTCATCAGTTGACAACGGGGAGGAATATTTGGGAATATGAAGTCATATTTGAGACAGTAATTGGATGTGTCTGAAAAAAAAAAAGGGAATTGTATCTTAAGCTTTTGCAAGGATGCCTACTGAACTACCAGTACAATAGTAGTGATTCCTCATCTGGGATTCTGTGGGCTGTGGCAGTGGATGCTACTTAACAAGTATAAATCCAAACCTGAATGTATTCAGAAAAAGGGTCATAAAGATAACCAGCTGAATAAACCATTTACCTTATTAGATGAGAATTAAAAAAATCTTAACTTAGCACTAGCTTACTTGAAAAGACCTGTAGCAATGGAATGTCTGCTTTTTCTCCAAACAGTATCTATTGCCCACGTTTTCAATCCTGCATCCTCTATAGATAACTACTGTCTCAATTTCAGTTAAAAGATCACCAAAACAGTGTATATGTTTTCAATATTTTTCAATGTGTTTGGTGTATAAATCTAGATTGAAAAAAGAATGAAAATATAGTCTCCCTTTCTTGGGTGACTTCTGTTTTTCACTGCTTCTTCACCAGTGAGGTGCAGACTTGCTCCTGCAACTGTAATACACCTGGGTTGATCTACTCACAGTCAAAGTGAGTATATACAGAGTGAGAGTAATGTAGTGCAATTGCTGAAACTGATAGTTTCATTCACCATCCAATGAGTGATCAACAGGTTTGTTTTGTGGGTTTTCTTGGTTTTTTGTGCATTCCAAACACAGCAACTTGCGTTTTTCAGGATTAAACTGTCTGTCATATCTATCTGCACTGTTCTTTTTCCCCCTGTGATATAAGGGAAAAAACAGATTATTACCATTTACCTCCAGCATCAATGTATCCCTGACTCTTTTATCTCCAGTCACTGTACAGACAGGGAAAAAAAATCGTTTGCTCATGGATCTTGAAATCTAAGGAGTCTTTTTAATGTGTGAAATCTAAATGAGAGCCATTACTTGAACTGCTTACAGCTCACGTATGATTTAACAGACAACAGCGGAGGTGTAAGTATGCCTGAATCTCCAGAGGCAGACAAAGGAGTAGGTGGATAACACCACAGTCCTTGAAATCTCACTCTAGATCTAAAAGTGAGTCCTCTTGGATAATGGTGTGTATTGGGTTGATAAGAGATGATAAAGTGTTTGCACTTCTCCAAGTACTTGTGTGCGAAAAGGTTATACACCTGAAGATCGGGAGTGCCAGATTTCAGATTCACAATTCTTTAAAGCATTTGCAGCTAGGGGTCTTAACTGTTACAAGTTGCTGGTTTAAAAAAAAAAAAAAAAAAAAAAAAGCGTGAGGTTAGCTCAGTTGGTTAGAGTGTGGTGTTACTAATACCAAGGTTGTGGGTTTAATCCTGTATGGGCCATCCACGTAAGGGTTGGACTCAATAATCCTTGTGGGTCCCTTCCAACTCAGAATATTTTACGAAATTGAAAGATGTGGGTCACCTTTACAGCTAAGCCACCCACCTAATGTTTGGCAAGAAACCTCAGTGGAAAAGGACAATATTGCGAATATATTCATGGAGATGGCCCTGGAAAATAAATTGGAATATTCAGGATTTTTTCTCAGATGTCATCAGACTTACTCACATGGAGTAAGTCTTTAGTGGCTAAGTGTTGGAACACTGGTAGAGAAGAACAAGAGAAGCCATGTGAAAAGATTAGCCAAAAATGTCAGTTTTAACTTTAGACAGATAATGCATTCACTCAGAATAGAAAATCCATAAAACAGATGTAGGACCAAAATGAAACCAGAAGCCAACCAGAAAGCCTAACTTTTTTATCAAGTTCATGGAGTTATCACTCATTCTGTATCAAAATATTCCTGTTTCATGGTCACTTATTATCTGGACATTAAAGCAAACTGATTTACCTTCTGCAGATGCCGGGTACCGCTGAGAAGTCAGTCCACCTGTTTAGGCACCTGAATATGACAGTAAAGTTTTTCTTTAGGTTCCTCTGTTTCACACGTTTTGCCTGACTTAAACTGTCACAAAGCAATGGACATAAAGGAACTGAGGTGTTTTGTATCTGCTCATTCAGTGATGGGGTCACCACAATAGGAAACATTAAATATTTGGCAATTCAAATCAGGGGATGGAGCTGCAGCTCTCAGCATATTCTGTCAGATGGACTTGCAAACTACTGAGCTGTGCAAACCCGATGTTCCTCAAAGATGCTTCTTTTAAGGAAAACAACTGATTTTTTTTTTTCCATTAGACAGCACAGTGTATGATATTCAAAGATGTCAATTATATACAACCTTTTAATTTTCCTTCCCTCTGTATTTCATATTGCTTTTCATAAGGTGCAGATTTGAAAGTTCTCAGGGAAGAATAGAAAAACATTTTTTTATTTTTTTCTTATTCATACCTATTAATTTATATTAGAGTAAAACTCATTCCTTTACAGTAAATTGAAACTATTCACATCATGGTCAGACCACCAAGTGTGATTAGACAATTCATTTGACTAAACTAATTCAATTCTTGTGTTAGTTGAAGCAATGTACAATTTCACTGTACTAAAATACGTCTAAAGGATATACTATACTATTATAATTATCTAAGTTTGTGACTATGCTCCCTAATATAAAAATCCATTATGCTTTTGAGTTGAACACCAGAAAAACTACTTTTTTAAGCCTGTCTGTCATTAATATCACAAGGGCTAAACAGTTGAGTGAAGTCTATTTCATGTATTTTCTTGTGACCTTGAAAGTGATAGCAAGTCCAGAACACTCTTCTGTTAGCTGATTTATCCAACTTTGACACTAGGAGAGGTTTTTCTGCATAGGTACAACATTCAAGATCTTCAAGCTTCCCTGCAAGTAGAAACAGATAGCAGAAGCCAGGATTTCTGAATACCACTGATGCCTCAGAGCTTTTTTGGATTTTTTTTTTTTGCAGATTTTAGAAGTAGTTGTGTAGTGAATGTAGATTTTAATGTAGCTGTACTTTCCCACACTCTGTAGCCTAATGTTTACACATACCCAAGCCTGCTACTCCATTTCATATCAATCCCTCTAAAATTCTGTTAGCGTGTTTAGCCTCCTTTCAGGTAGAATTGGGGGAAAAACATCCTAAGGCTTGGAACAGAAGATAACACGTGGGCACAGCGGCCTTCAAGCCCAGAACTTTGGAGGAACTTCAAGGACTGTACGTGCTGCGCAGAAGATGAAGATGAGGCAGAGGGGGTCCCAAACTCACCCAGACTCAATTCCTAACTGGGTGTGTCGGGGGGCAGAACCGGGGATGGACAAATCTGGGATTTTATTATTATAAAATCATAGAACCACTGTCTGAGGACGCATGCATGGTACGTATTCCCCTAGGTCTATGGACTCATTAAAGCACCTGCTTTCTTATGTCCTATACTAAATTGGCCTGGAGTCTTTTTCTCCTGGTCTCTTGAGGCAACACCTCTGTGATGCATCACAAACTCAGTTCTGGTGGAGCATAAACCTGGGATATTTGTGTTACTCAGCAAAGTGTCAACCATGTTTAGCTACCACTGCTTTCCTGCCTCACCCAGGCAAGACTAGTGAGGTACCTTCTCCCATTGTCCTTGCTCCTCTCTGGAAACATTCAAGATCAGGTTGGAAGAGGCTCTGAGCAGCCTGATCTAGTTGAAGATGTCCCTGCTCATTGCAGAGGAGGTTGAACAAGATGATATTTCAAGGTCCCTTCCAAACCAAAAGCATTCTATGACTCTATAAAGCATGAGATGAAATTTGCTTCAGTTTATATAACTAAGTAAAGTCTTACTAGACAGTACTGCAAACCCACAGTATATATCATTTCAGTATTTAAAAAATTAGCAATTATTTACTGAATGGAAATATTTTCATTTCCTGTTACTTTAGAACACACTTCAACATCATTTCTGAAGCATTTAAACAAGAAATATTTATTCCTCTAAGCTCATTCCAACAGGACCAGCATCAGTGCTATAGATTTGACTAAAAAATATCATAGATCATAGATAACCCGGATTTCTAAATTTACAAGAGGTGTGTTTTAAAATAAATGTTGACAGCTTGAAAGTTAGTCACTGAAAAAGAGTTGACAACAGTAATTTCTGACACGTCACATTCTTACTGAATTTCTCTACTATGACTGGATGGTTTTGCAGGTATACCTATTTTTTACAGTTTTTTTAGTTTCTTGTGAAAAAAACTTCAAAATTATAATAAAAGATAGAGTTGAATGGAAAGACTGCAGAAAGTACTAGAAAATAAACCAAAAGATATAAAGTAAATAATAGGTTTGAATTTCCTTCCACAGCAGTCCTGATATTTACTTATTACTTCTTTTTGTCTGTAAGGTTTATAAGGGTTATTCCATCTTTTATATAATCTTATCTGTAGAAAAATTAACTACAGTATTAATCACAGGCAGTTCAATTATTTTCATGGTGCAGCTTTCAGGGTGGTTCCAAAGGGAATTAAAAGTTACTTCAAGTAGTCATCTTTCCTATTAGTTATTTGAGATTTCAAGATATTGCCACATAATAGCAGTGGAGAGGAACACTCATTCAAAGAAATGAAGATTGTGAAATACAAAAGTGGAAGATCACGTTACAAAATTTGGTCCAAAAACAAGTCATGCTTTATTGACCACTTTGTGCTTCATTTACTATGAAATATAGAGAGCTTGTTTTTGAGGGTTTGTTTTTTTCCCCCACTTTACCTATGAAAATTATTCTAGAAATATCTTTATCATGTATAATTACAGTAAGAAATTCAGGTCCATACCTGAATAAATCTGGATTTTAAGCTGATATGGCCCAACAATGGTTGTGTCTAACACTTTCAATGGTTGAGCAAACAGGCTCTCCCACTCCCCAAGTCTTCCTATGCTCCCAGGAGCTCTGAGGGACATGGCAGAAGAGGGGGTGAATCTTTGCATTTTGGGCAGTGCAGATATAAACAGCTGTGTTAAACTACAGCTTAACAAATGATCATTCCACTTGTTTGTAGGTAGTAGAGTCATTTTATAATAGAATGTCCTGATCTGACTTAAATATCCTTGGGATGTCAAAGGCCATGTCAGAGGCAGCCATTCAAGCCATCATGTGATTTTGCAGTGCTACAAATTTGATAAATGTAATCTTTCTAAAAGATTCAGTTAATTATTGTTGAAGTATCCAATTTAAGAACAAATCTCTTTCTTCTCAGCTTGTTTCTCCCTCCCACTGCAACCTTGATCTATTGTGAGTCTCTTAGCATTTCAGATAATTTTAAGGCAGTAGATCAACCAGTATTACCATCACTGAGCATCAGCAAGGAATGATACTTCATTAGCTAACTCTTAATCGTTTTCAATGAGAAGAATCGCCTAACAATAAGTTAGGTTTTCAGTTAATGTGAGTAAAAAGATGAGACTTAAATTATTGTTTCCTGACTGTTCAACAGAGGAAAGGCCCACTGGCACGATGTTAACTTTGAAGGTAAGGAGAATTAGATGAAAGCCATCAGCCTTTGGTTTTCACATTGTGGGTTTCAAGTTTTAGATGAAAGGTCCCTGTGACAGCAATGGGAGTACTTTTATTGCATCAGGATTATTTTGCATCGGTGACTAGGAACACCAGAACCATAAGTCAGGTGTAAGACTACTAGTGAATTAGTACTACAGCCACAGGAGCACAGAGGGTTTTTTGAGGACAATAAATTAGATTTTGATATACACTGTTCTCTGGTTGGACTATGACCAATTCCTACACTTACTATAAAGAGGCTGTACCGACTCTGTAGATACAACTTACAGAGGAAGGACAACAGACAACAGTTTAGCGTGACTAATGGAAACTTAATCAGCCTACTATACTTAGAGGATTCTCTCAGGCTGCCTTGTGTCTATTAACTATTACCTTTAAGAAGGTACTCATGGGGACAGAACTTTTTAAAAGGCAGAACTGATAAATTATAATTACCTTAAGTTTAATTCCTAAAAAAAATATTTCATCAAACACATTAGTTCTGCCTACCTAGAAGATAACAAGGAAATAAGAAAGAACCACCAGTCATTTATTATAATCAAATGTCATCTGTTTTAGTTTTCAGCGATATATATTGACTTCACTAAGACTTCTAACATCTTGCATGACTGGTTCAAACTGCCACAAGATGAGCATGCAAATGGATAAAAGCAAGTTCTGAAGTTCATTGTCAACTTAAAAGAATGTTCTAAGTAGGATTTCACAAAGATCTGGATAGAAGCTATTCAAGAACATTACCACTAATGGTATTATAGAACTCAGACCCTACTTTCACAGACTTCACCAGTGAGAGTGACTGCAGCCATACTCGAGTACAGCTACTGGGATTCAGTGTGATCATAAAATTGCAGAAATAATCATTGAAAATATAAAGCACAAATCCAGAAATGTATTTTTCATGTAGAAATTAGACATGTTTGGCACGTAGAAATAATCAGTTGTCCCTCATAGGAAGGGGTTAAATTACCCTTATGGGTAATTGTGTGAGGATATACAATTTTTTGCAGATCAAAGGCTGAACGTGAACCATGGATGCAGCACTGTTAAGGGAAGGCAAATAACACCAGTGTGTATAAACAGTGTAAATGCAAAGCAAATTAAGTGGCCCTTTCAAACTGAAGTTCTGGCCAGGCAGGTACTTTTCTTATCTTGGACAGAACAGTTCAAAAAAGATTTTGACTAGCAGGGACATCTCAGGGAGAGCAAAGAATAGATGTAAAGATCACAGTGATGGTCTTGTTTGAATCCTTGAGTTGTCAGACAAACTGCAAAGAGAAAGAAAACAACTCATTCTCATGTCCACCTTGGATGGAGCATCACAGTATCACAGAATCAGAGTTGAAAGGAGCTTTGACACTTTCTTGCCGGCAGTATGACTCCTTTAAATATATTTTGTGTAAAACCTTGAGTCATTAGTCTGAGTGGAAAACTATTGTTAAGAGCCACTACTCTGACATATAGAAACCTCCTTTTCAAGGAATCAGATCATAGAAAACTCAAAAGACAGAATAAATTCTTATACAATATGAATATATTCTAAAGCCTGTTATGCGAGAATTGTTACCATCTCTTGTTTTGAACATCAATTGTATGAAATTTCTGACACTTGGATATTAGCAGGCTAAGAGCGTAGGCTGAGAATTTTCAAGAACGTTTCAAGAAAATCAATTTTTCCCTTCACAGTTTGTCTTTAAAAAAAAGATGCATTTAAGCTTTCTCTATTCAACAGCCACTTAATACTTATTATTATTTAAAATTTAACAACTGGAAAATAGTATGAAATCCAAAAATAACAGTAAATATTACTTTATATAAATCCTTAAAAGAAAATATAACCACTTAGATTATTCCTGATAAAATTAGGCCCAGATAGTTAACCTTTCAAAACAGAGAACAAGATAAACTATCCTTCAAAAGAGCTTGCAGGCAGGCACAAATTATTCTTATAGATTATCATTATTGCTACTGTAGCCAGACACAATTTAAAACTTGGTCAATGTTATGTGGAACAGATATTACTTCATATGGGCTTCTGAAAATTATGCCCGTTAAATTGCAAAAGAAGCTGAACAGGCAAATGGAGAACTGTGAACAAAGCAAATAAAGTAATTGTTAAGTAGTCAAGAAAAACTGTTGTATTTCTCTGTTTAAATTCTGATTCTTATACAACAAAATGCATATTTTTTCTTCTAAACCAAGTTTTGCAAATAGGCTATATTTCGTCCATCTTTGAATTTAACCCCTTCCATTTTTGCCTCTCTATAGAAAAGGAAATTAAGAAGGTATCCTTATCTGAGTTTACTAACAGTATTAAAAATTAAAAAAAATCAAAACATGGTCTGTCCTCTGTAAAATGGGCAGAAGACCAATCCTGCCTCAACCCCAACTCCCCAGGAGTTCATCTTACATGAAATGCAGAAAACAAAGACACATCTTATATCAAAAGGATGATTTGTTCCACTGTGGAGTAATAAAAAAAATTCCATTTTTTCCAAATACTAATTTTCTTTCAAATTTTATCACATATTTTTAAAAATCTTAAAGTTTAATATAGTTTACAGACTTCTAAGATTTTCCCCTTCCTCTTTAAACTTAGGTAGCTTAGCATCTTCTCAGAGGGATAAATTCATCATTCTTGTCAGCTTCAGTAGTAAGTTTTCATTTAAAAAGCGATGTGAGAAAATGAAAAAGAGCAATAATAACATGTCAGACAACCTAAACATATATTGTACAGTCTACTCTGTGCTCTTTTGAACTGTTGTAAGAAGTGATCTTGAGTGGAGAGCTGCACTAAGCTTTTTCTTAAAGATCTGAACTGCAGAGAAAGAGTCCCTTTAGGAAAAAATCTTTTGAACTTTATATATTTGAATCAACTGTTTTATCTGGAAAACTTGTAAGAGCACTTTTGCTACATGAATTTAGAATAAAAATAACATATTTAATTTAGTGCATATACATTGTTGGAGGAGAATTTCTGAAACTACTTTTCTTAAGCTCTCTCTAAGCTTTCAAGAGCTTATAGGACTTTAAAAAATAGTTCACATTCCTGCAGTTTTAATTGAGCTGTATGTACAGTTTTTGAGAAAAGGAGAATTTTGAAAAGACATTCAAATGTCCAATATATCAAAGGTAGCATGATAAAATTTTGGTTAAGGTTAACAAGCAATAACTCACATAGTATCCTAACTACAGAGAGAAGCCAACAGATAACATTTTTTTCTATTGAGAAAACCGTTCTGTATCATATTCATGTTTAAATGTCATTGAAACATTTCTTTGCATCTGTGTTATATCCAGTAATTTTTAACACACTGATTCAAATTATATACTAGGCCAGATTATTTGCCCAGAAAACACCCAGAAAATGTAGTCCACCTTCCTTCCTGCTTCTCCCTGAATTAATTACTGTTTTAACTATAGGGTGATGTCTAAAAGCAAAACATTCGAAGAGATGGAGAACTCACAATACTCCTAGTAGTCTATTCCAATGGTTATTAACTTTTACTACTTAAAATCTTTAACATATTTCTGGTTTAAATTTCTCTATCTGTAACTCCTAGTATTTGGCTTTTGTTCCATTTTTGTTATGCAATTTTTCAGTCCCTTAAGATTTACTGTGATCAAATCTCTCCATAATCTTTTCTTTGATACTCTAAAGAGATAGATTTTCAGTCTTTGACTATAAGCCATGCTTTCCGATACTTTGATTATCCTCCTGGCTCCATTTTTAATCATTTTCTTGTGGTGGACTTGCATTCACTTTAGAGAATTGTGTTTACTCTAAAAGAAGCATGTCTGATGCTGGTACTTACATTAAAAATTATGCCCATGATAACAATATAGTGCTCTTTATCCTGGCTACACCAGTTGTATTGGGTCTGACTGAGCTGGAGTTCATTTCCCCACAGTAGCCCTCCCAGTGCTGTGCTTTGCATTGGTAGCTAGAAGGGTGTTGATAACACACTGGTGTTTTGGCTACTGCTGAGCACAGCATCAGCACTGTAACATTCCTTCCTCAGTTGAGGGCAAGATCCTGGGAGGGGATCCAAGTAGGCCAGCTGACC
This sequence comes from Cephalopterus ornatus, assembly GCA_013396775.1. NCBI lineage: Eukaryota > Metazoa > Chordata > Aves > Passeriformes > Cotingidae > Cephalopterus > Cephalopterus ornatus. The sequence continues at coordinate 188,715 of VZRE01011759.1, forward strand.
CAAACTGACTGAAGGGATATTCCATACCATATGAAAGCACTTAAGATATAAAAGCATTCATTGTCTCCAGCTTCTGCCTGCTGAGGAACTGTCATGCGTGCTGAAGCCCAGCTTCTCACAAGTGGCTGGTCATTGCTGCTCATGGGAAGCAGAGAATAAATGAATAAACCCTGCTATCTTTCACTTCGCTTTGCTTTCACATGTGCAAGCTTCCACTTTGCTTTTTGCTTTAAATAAACTGCCTTATCCCAACCCACGAGTTGTTTTTCCATCTTACTCTCTCTCCTGTCTGGCTGGCAAGCAAAGTGATTGAGTAGCTGGGTGGGCACCTGGCATCCAGCCAAGGTCAACCCACCACACCAGTGAATATAATTTGTCAGTTTCATGGCAGTGCTAATCTTAAGTGCAATAGAAAGAAAGAGCCTGCTGGAATTGTCTTTTCAGCAGAAATTGTTTCAATATAAACTTTTTACTTTTTTTTTTTGTCCAGTCTTTTCCAATTAGTCTCTTATCACTTCCCCTCATTGACTAACCTATGTTCCAGTACCACTGGGATACATTCTTCAAAAGTATCACACCTTGATGTGATGTTCATCTTCCATACAAAATAATGGTAAATCTCATATTAACTTCCAGCAGCAGAAAGGAGGAAGTGACAAAATTTCTGAGAGGATTTAGGTCAATCAATTTTTTCTTGATACTTCATAATACATTTATTGAAATCTTACTTCAAAACATGGTGCCACCAAAGTATTTCAGCCTGCAAAACATTCATTGAGTTGGTAGACTAGAAAGTAACAATTAAACATATATAAATATATATGTGTAAATATATATCTCAATGGGATTAAAGTAGCAGTCTTTAAATTCTTAAAAAGCACCCTATTATTTAAATCACTCTGTGATTTTAAGCTCTCCATCTTTCTAGAGACAAGTGAAGTTTCAAATTTGCTTTGGAACCTTTAAAAGTCATATCTATGGGAAATTGGATAGCGTAAGGATTTTAGAATAGAGTTTAAATTTGCTACTAATTCAAAGAAATTTTTCACAGGTTGTGTCAGTTATCTACGGTTCATGGTTATGCCTTTAAATTTCCTTGTGTCTTCTTATTAACTATTCACCACGTAGAATGAAGAGAAGACATTGTCCTTCAAATATTCTAATGTTTACGTTAGAATCACTAGAAAAGCAGGCATCAGGTCACTGTAAATGCATTTCCCATGGAAACAAGCAGAAGATGAAAAATTCTACAGAAGATACTGCTTCCAATTTCAGTTTCTCTGGTGGACAGTTTACCAGAGCAGGGAACAGGAACACGTCCTGTGTTATCTGAAAAGTCTAACAGATTTTCCTGCGCTATGATTTACAACTCTCATGTGATTTTTCACGGAAGATATTCAGGGGATGTGATGATTATGAGCAACAATCTGTCATTTTGTTAATTACCTTTCAAACAGATGTAGACTGCTATTAGGCTGCCCTTAACCTCCTCTTAACCCAGCTAAACAACCACAGATCTCCCATGGTCTCCTCATTGGGTCTGTGCTCTAGGCTTCTGACCATTTAGTAGTATTCTGCTGGATGCTCTTCAGTTTCTTAATGTCCTTCTTGAACTATGGGGCCCAGATGCATTAATTTATAGCAGTGACTGCACATTCAGTGTCTTATTCACAATGACAGCACAGCTGGCTCATGCTATCTAGTGTCCATCATAACCTCCAGGTGCTCCCAGAAGGGCACATGGCAGCCAGGCTCTTGTCTGTTTCTTTCTTTATAGAACTTCAAGGTATTAACTTGATTCCATGAATGTTTATTTTTTGGTGCTTCTTCTTCCAGTCATACATTACAGCACAGAAATATTTAAAATAGAAATCTTAAACAACAGACTACCAGGAAAATAAATAAATAAATAAATAAATAAATTAACAATCCTATACCATTCATTGTTCACAAAACTGTACTGACTACACTGCTACTAAAGGAGGTGGTAGCTGTACATAACACAGCAAATGACATTTTATAGAATTCTTTATTCTTCAATTCATCTTCAACTAAATAACAAGATGAGAAGTGAAGATCAGGGACAGGAAATGAATGAATGCAGGCAGCTTCTAGGATGTAAGAAGGGATTGTTTTCTCCTGATAAAGGGTCTCCATACTCTGTGCAGGCATGAACATCTTACTGAGAATCTTGATTACAATGTTCTTACAGTAACTAGTGAATTTTAAGTGAGATTCCAGATTTCATAGCTGAATATTTTAAAATCACACACTATGGTTTTGAGTCATTAGAATAGATTTGTATTGCTAATTTGGAACTACCCCCGTCCAGCCCAGTGATGATGTCTAGAAAAGTAGGGAAGCTAGGAAGCCTGAGTTGTGCCATTTAAATGACTTTTAAGAAGCACAGGCGGACTCTGACACTAAGACTAGAGGCAAAATAAAATTGCTGTCTCTGTTGGCGTGTGTCTAAATCCCTGCAGAAGTGAGGTGAGTGAGCCAGGAGAGGTCTCCAACATGCAACATATACCTTTTAGATGCTGCAGCAGTGGAACTCCTTGGAAGCCTTTGCTATCACCTATAAATGTTCCCTAGCCAAAGATCCCCAAGGTACGTGGTATGAGTTTGGGGACTATTGATTATGTGAGGATTTTGATATGCGACTCACAAAGTCAAAAAGTATTTCTTCCAGAAACACGCTAGTTCATATTATTTGTATTTTTCAAAGGAGAGAAAACCATTAAAAAGAGACATTAGCAGGAAAGAGGATTTTGTATATGGCACATGATCCCAATCTTATAGAGGAGATTTAAGAAAACTGTAGTGTTTACTTAGTGTTTTGAGGTCACTATGCTTTGTAGCAGACTCCTTTCCTTTTAATTCCTAAGTTTCCTTGATGTTAATTATGTATGCTTCCATTTCTTTGCATCAAAGATGGTATCAGTTTATTTTCTTCTGTATTTCAAGGGTTTCTGTTCTGAAGTGTTACTTCTTCTGTTACTGCAGGTTACTTCAGCACAGTATTTAATAGGTTTTGTCATTCAAGTGACTATCCATGTTTCAGATTACACATCCTTGAACTGTTAACCCAAAGTTTTGCAAGATATTTTTAATATTAGAAACTACAATAATTTTTAACATCTACTGTATTATTTCTGTAGGCTGTTACAGCATGTTATTAACACAAAGTCAGGAGAGATCCCCAAATCTACCTTTGAAATAGCCTGAGTGTCAATGTAGTGTCAATTTATTATTATTCAGCTATCCTACATTGTCTTATGTAGCATTGCAATGAAAATTCGTTCCAGAATTCTTCTTAACCTATGAAATATGAAATTAAAAAAATTACATTCAGAGCCAAAAACAAGTGAAGTAGTCATGTTCAAATTACAGGGTTTGAATCTCCAGAGTTCCCCGACTTTTATGTTCCTGTACAATGTCACTTCATTTGAATCAAGGGTGTGATATCTTGGAGAATCAGTACACAAAGGGTTAGTGCAGAATCCAGCTTTATTTAATCTTCATTAGTGATCTGGAGGTGGAAGCAAACAGCTCATTAACGGAATTTGCAGATGCTAATAAATTGAGAGAAGTTTTGTACCCAAGGGAAGATTGCAAAATAATAAAAGGGCATCCAACAGGGGTTTAAAATGTGGACAGAAAATAACAGTTTAACTCAGGAGAGCTTATATTAATGCAACGCAGAAAATAATTAAAAGCACAAATAGGAATGCAAATTAATTCCATACCTTAAAGTAGAGAATGAGACATTTCATCAGCAGAAGAATATCTATTCTCTTAGGTATTTGGAAAGGAAAACACATAGCTTGACTTAGTATGAGAACCTGTCATCAATGAAAGGTAAAATGGATAATTAGAGGCATAAGGCAAGATACTTCTGCTTTAGGATTTTCAGTGAACTGATGAAGTCTCTAATTCACTCTATATACATATATGTGCTCAGTGAATTCCAACAGTGGATTTTTCACAACTTAGTTGTCCAAATATTCTAATTTTTTAATCAGTCTTTCAGGAAGGTGACTGGATTTAATCTTGTTAAAAATATATATGATAATGTGCAGTTTGGAGTTTGAAAATATAACGATTTTTTATGCCTTTTGACCTTGATTAATTTTTATGAATTAGTAAAGATTAATAATTTTTTAAAAATAAATAAAGTTAGGAATTGCTGCTATTAAATTAAGAGCAAGTATTACATTCCTTTGACTCAGTAGGAAGCACTCACAAAGCTATATCAGTCTTTAATTAAGTTTATTTTCAGAAATAAATAACAATGCTATTATGTTTTAAATTATACATGATTGGTATAATAATTCATTTAAATGTCTATCTTTGGACCTCTGTAGCTGAAGATAGTGATGTGTCAAAAAAAATCAGTAAAACAATATAAGAAAATCATAGCTTTTTATAACTCATTTTTATTCCTACATTAGATTCTGTGTTTCCTCACTATGGGGAATAATGTCTCACACATAGAGAGAAATAGAAATTGCGTTGCTTGCTCTGGCTAGCTGTAAAGTTACAGTCATGAGCTCATGACGACATAATGCCATTCAGATGTGAGCCTGAGTTTTGCTAAAGGATTTGGACAGCTAATCCCTATTTTGTTTATATTTAGAAAATTAAAAGTGTAATTAAAAACTTCAGTTTGTTTAGTTCATTGTCCAAACATAATATAGGTCACTATATGCTAGCTAACATGTTTTGCAGCAGTGTCTACCCTCCAGTAATTTCCTACCCAGAGCACGTTTCTCCTTGTTATCTTTTCTTCCTGTTTATTTGTTCAATGTTCATATCAAACCAGAAAGTGTTCCTTTTCTATTCCAAATACAAGCACTCTTCTTTCTCTTCCGCCCTCCTTTTATTAGAATGATGTTTATTGCTGTAGCACTTCCTCCGCTTTTCTCTTTCTTCTCTAGTTACATTGAGGACTATTTGGAATGATTCCCCCTGTCTCCAAAGACTCTTTAAGATCAGATTAGCTGATTAGTTGATTATCTCATAACTTTTGCAGCCCCTTAGTTGGTGATGGCCATTTTGAGCTTCACTTGATATGATGTTCTTCTGTCATTGCCACTCAAGCATATGCATAACAGCTGTGAAGCTGCAGAACGTGCAAGTTTTGGCAGTTATCAAGCTTGCTTTGCATTTGAGCCTGATGAGATAAAAAAGAGCTGTAGCATCCTGAGGCACAAATGATCACATATGGGGGAGAAGGAAAGGAAGTAAAGATTGTGTAGGTTTTGACCTCAAGTGCACATTTTTGTGTGACTAGTTGCCTAATGATACACATCTGTGAAATAAGCATTGTATACCCTCTAAGAAAGGGCAGTTCAATTTTCTGATGTTACTCTGGAATGAGAGAGAATGATCTGACCAGCATTTGTAAAGAACAGTCAAACTCGAGAAGAATGAGGAATTCTGGAAATACATAGGCTTGGCAGACAGGCAGAGGAGGATGAGCAATGAAATGGAATTTCAGCTAATATGTGTGGTATGTCTGGAATCCCTATCTGAGATACAGTGTTAAAATTGAATTTCCCAGAAGAAATATAGGACTGTCAGAGAAACACTACTGGCAGCATGAGAAAAAAATAGTCATTCCTTCCATTCTACTATTTATCTGCTTTAGAAGCATAAATCAGTCATTATGCTTTAACACAAAATAGTTAACCTGTCACTTTCCCCTCTGCAGTTCCTCAGGTATCCAATGAGACAATCTTCACACATACCTTGGAATTGCACACCCACACATTTAGGGCCAGGTTTGCTGTCTTTCACCAACTGGAGCCCTCTCATTCATCACACTGAGTCAGGTCACCAGACTAGTGCTGGTGGGCTTGCTTGGCTGACTTCCCTGTGTGGCAGCTGCAGAGTGCTGACTGTGATTAATCGTATTGCGTTTACTGTGCTTTATTAATTGTTTTGCTTCACAGACAAAAAAAATCTTTCAAAACTGTTAGGTCTCTAACAATACACAAGTTGCCATTTCAGCTTCTTTCAATCAGTGTTATAGCACTGAGAAATGGTGTTACTTTCTTATTTTCCTCTTATGATTATAACTCAGGCTACGGAGGATCATGAGGTATCTTCCACTCCTATAGGCTAACAGTGTTTTGAAGATTCTGAAATAAATTTATAATTAGGAAATATCAAGTTTTTTAATTTAAGGTTTCATATTTTCTCTAAAAAATGTTTTTTATCTTTGAAGCTCTTGCAATCAATAGCTTTTGCAGTTTGTACAAAACCTAAAGCCAAATTGGCTGAATGACGTTTTTTTTCCCCCCTCTTTTGGCTGCAATTGAAAAGAAAAATCCATACTTTTTACATTTTCAAATAAAAATATAGCCTGGGATGTGAATAGGAGTCTACAGAATTTATTTTCTTTTTGTCCCAAGTGCTAAGTCCGACATGGTATTCCTTATAGCTAAACTCAGGGTTGTGTCTTTGACTGGTTATGGTCAGAGTGCTTAGTACCATTCTGTTGTACCAAGTTCTATCTTGTTTATTCTCTTCAAAATCCATCCTAAAGTTTTAGTTTGTGATTTCCCATCAGAGATTAGTATGCTTAGTAGTTTCCCCTACCAAGAAAAACAACACTGTTTCTTGGACTCCCACCCTCAGTTCACTGTGGAGAAAGAGAAGTGCCCTCACTGACAGAAGGCAAACAGGCTTGTATGGTGAGAAGGAGTTCCAGAGGGGAGGACAGAAATCTGTTCTGACAGCAGAAAGCATGAAACTCACCTTTAGCATCTGGTCCACAGTTTGCTGGGTCAAATAAAATTGTTGCTATTGGGTTGGAATCTCAGCAAATTCTGAATCACTTATTGCTTTTTATGGTGTCCTCATAGATTTACTCATAATGTTCATGGCCGAATGCCCCACATAGGTGTGAAAATCCAGCAGTACACATTATTTTACTGCTTTTAGTTCAGCATTGACCAGACAAATCAGCACTGAATTTAGTTCTTCTCTCATATTTGCCTGTAAAATCATAAGTCTCTGCTGAAGACAATCAAATTATGGTGCTGCAGAAGTGGACTGAGGAAAGCATCAGGGTGATGGTTCTTGGTTGAATCATATGTGCCTTGGATCTAGCTGAGAACGGGATGACATAATTACCCATATCCTTTTTACTTTCTGTTTGGAAGCTTCTAGACCAAGCAAGTTTCTTGTAGCCCAGGAAAGTTATTGTCTACTCAATGTGTCTATTCAAAACAAAACAAAAAAACCCAAATAAACAAACAAAACACAAAAAAACCCCCAAATTCAATGCATATGTTGTCCTTCTGTTCTCCTGTAAAAGGTTATCTGTTCCTGAGGAACAAACTGTGAAGAAGCTAAAGGCTGAGGGAGCTGGGATTGTTCAGTCTGGAGGAGTCTCAGGGGAGACCTCATCGCTCTTTGCAACTGCTTGAAAGGGGGTTGTAGTGAGGCGGGTATCAGTCTCTTCTCCCAGGTAACTAGCAGTACGACAAGAGAGCACAGTCTTACGCTGTGCCAGAGGAGGTTTAGGTTAGACGTTAGGAAGTTCTTTACTGAGAAAGTGATTGGGCATTGGAATGGGCTGCCCAGTGAGGTGGTGGAGTCACTGTCCCTGGAGGTATTTAAGAAGAGACTCGACATGGCATTTAGTGCCATGGTCTAGTAGACGAGGTGATGTTAGGTCAAAGATTGGACTCCATGATCTCAGAGGTCTTTTCCAATCTAGCTGATTCTGCAACTCTGTAAAGGTGCCACTAGATTTATCAGCATTGATTTATGATATTAGTATCCTTGGCTGTGTGTCTTGCCTCTCTGCTCATGCTGAATATACTACAATGGATATTTTCTACCCCAAATCCACTGCCTTTCATTACTTGAATTAGTATGTTGATCTGTGAACTTGAATGACCCAGGTAACAGAGAGTGTTTCCTCCTACCTCTCCTGATATAGGCCAGTAAGTTCTGATAAAACAGATAAGTAGTGAGTATCATGTTTTATCATGTAGCCATTAAAAACACTGATGAATCTCTGTCAGAGTCCTAAGAAAAAGAATAAGAAGCCATACTCGCAGTTTGGAGCACAGAGGGAATTCTGAAGCCAAATCTTAGCTGAAAAAAAAGAAGCTAATTCAGATATTTTCTCCCGTCTCATACCTCTCAAAGTTCCCCTAAACTGTTGTGTTTTTTTCATATATAAAGGCCATGCATTGGAAGAAATCAGTCCATTATCAACTTAGCTACATAAGGTTATGAACTTTCTCTTTTAAGTTAATGAAAGGTTCCAAATTTTTTCCTACAAAAGGCACCATGAGACTGCCAGGCACACTGACAAAGGATTTACTTTTGATTCAGTACCAGATAGTTATATGTGATTATAAATATTTCAATGCACATAAAAACAAGGAGAATGTAAGTTTTATAGTAAGATGATCATAATATAATGCAGTATTTTTTGTCATTCACATTTGTGCAATATGACTGCTACATGTAAAAAGTTGGAATGTTTCAATACATCCCTTTAGAAACTGGGGTAGAAATAAAAGCTATGCAGACAGATAAAAGTGATAAATAGAACACAACAAATTTTCCAATACATTGTCTATTAGTTATCAGTGTCATCTGGTTTAAAGGCCAAATAATTCAGAAGAAGAAGAAGTATTTAAGAGTGACCTCAGAGTAAGAGGGATCTCATGGCGGAAAAGCAGTTCTTAATACATCTGGTGTCTCTACTGCTGACAGGGGAAACTAAGCGAGGCTAAAAACAGGCTGCACTTTGATCTTACACTGTGCTTTTAAACAGCTCTGCATCCTTCAGAGCCTGGCATATGTTAAATCAGCTCTTATGTTTCTCCATCTACATGTGGGGATTAATGTTGCTATGGAGGAAAACAGGGCTAAAAAAGCTCAACAGTGAGTTTCAAAATTTACATACAGAGCACCCTTTAATCCAGTCATGCTCACAATCAAATATCTGGCCTTGTAAATTTTAACTGTTCTTAATGAGCAAGAGTTACAACAATTACCGAAATGCAAGTGCATGTTAAAGCCTCCCAACCCCCATGTATATATCCAAGATTAGTCAGAGAATTATACTAAAAATTTCTGAGGAATTTCTTAAGGAATCTATTTTAATTTTATAGGTGATAGTTTGTGGGATATAGTTGTTTTATAAACAACTATAGATTTACATTTTTTTTTAAGTTTGTTTTATGGTAGTTATATTCAACTGACACTGGAATGTGGTATATCTCACAGGAAAATCCAAAAAATTTGTTCAAATATTTGTCATTTTGTCTTCATAGAAACTTGCAGTGGCAGCATAACCCAGTGGTGGAAATGTATAAGATGGAGGTAACAATCAGTAATAAAGACATTGAGGGACAGACTTTCATACTTTTTTCTTTCTAATGCTTTAAGGCATTACAGACTCTTACAAAGCTTTCTGCTGAGATCCTCACCAGCTAAAAAATATTAGAGCTGCCTTGATCCTTCAGTTTAATTTTCAAAATCCTTAAGTGGATATGCCAGCTACTCTGCTTCACCTTGATCATGTGACTATAAACAAAACAGTTCTCTAATTCTGTTGTCAAGGTTATTACAGCTTACAGAAGCCATGCTACATTCTCCAGATGAACTTACTCCTGAACTCTTGTACTGCAGCTAAGTTTTAGCATGGACAAGCACATATGCCTTCCATTTTTCCTTATCTCACCATATTCAAAACGTTGCAAGAGGAGAAGTTGCGCCTGCTGGCAGATCCACCCCGTGTAGCTCATAGGCTGACCCACATCACTGCCTCCTGTGCTCAGGAGGAAGGCAGTAAGCCTGTGCCTGTAAAACAATTGGTAAAGAACTGGCACAAATTTTCCTCTTTGAAGTGTTCTTCATGCTTTCCTATCTATTTCCATTCTTATTTATTTTCTTAACAAAGAGAATAAAGCATAGAGTGTAAAGCAATCATACTTCCTGTTAGGAAGGTCTGGAGTTTAGTTCAACTGTCTGTTCTGGTTTTGTTATGTGTGTCTATTTTAGGAGAGCTAAGTGGCAATCATGAAAGGAAACTAACCCACAAATGCTTGCCTTCCCAACTCACATTCAATGATTTAATTTCCCTGGTAGCTCAATGCCTAATTGCTCTCAACACTACTAAAAAACATCAGTTGCACAACTCCAGATATTCCATATATTGGTATTATTTTAGGTTGTCTTAGCTGCAGACAATTAGCTTTAAATAAGACACTCTAACATCTTGTACCTTCTTCCTGTTTGCCTACATATTGATTGGGTCAGCAGTTTTGAAATAACTACAGCCTTGCTCATTAATGTATTTGTTGTCATTGTGACAACACTAAACTTAACATCGAGTTGCTCATCAACATACTGAGAACCTTGCTCTGGTGGTAGGAAAATAATCGAATTGTCGACAAAGATCAGTAAATTAATGTTAACATTTCCTGTTTGAATTCTCTAGTCCTTCAAATCCTGTTCACAAAACAAGAAGAAAGAATTAATCAAAAATGTCATAAAAGCCTGATTAGAATTTATGTATTGTAGCAGGCATATAAAAGTTTTTGCAAAAATGAATCTTGAAATGTTTTTACATATTATTTTACTTACTAACTAGTTTTCTGAATCACTGGCATAATTTCTGTCTTCTTTCTCTTGCCTTTCTTTGCCTTTCCTTGTTTTCTGACTAAATTTATATTTATATATTAATCTTTTTTATGTACTTAGATACATTAGTAATATACCTTTTCAGTGCTTGTGGTTTGGTATGAAGTCTTCAGATGAGTTTTTCTTTTTTGCTTGTTATGTTTTTTTGCAGGAGTAGAAAAAATACAGGCAGTCATTATTTTTGTGAAAAGATTGAGGATAGAAATTTTACCAAAAAATATTTCCTACTATTTCTGATGTGACAAAAGTTTTTGATTTGATTGAAATTTTGATTCTCTTAATATGCCCACTTTACCCCACAGTCTTTGTCTGGGGGCTCTACAGTGGTTTTAAAACGAAGTACCATGGCAAGATCAAAGGCCAGATCTGTAGTCAAGTAGAAGATACAGCTGTAGTACAAGGTAACTGATTCTTCACATGACTGACTCAGACTCAAATACTGAAAATACTGACATCCACCCATCCTTTCTCTGTCTTCTTTTGACTTCTATTGAAAAATATCTGCACTTCAAAGTATGTATTCCCATACCGTCAAGTATCACCTGGAGCAGTAAGGGACAGTAAGTATGAACAAAACAGTTATTCATGACCCTCTTTAAAATAAGTGTTTCTTACAAGTTACACAGATGTAGTTACACAGGTGCCTATCAACTCTCTAGTCAGATGGGTATTGATGGTATATAAAAGTATAAGAAAAGTCTAAAACTTCTCCACCCATGGAAAGAAATTACAAGATTTTTTTTCAAAATACTGAATAAATTCAATTATGGAGATGCTTTTCATTACAACAGTTAATTATTTTCCTTGCTGAATTTTTTCTTTTTTTTTAGAGAGGAGCATGGATTCTTCTAGTGCCTTGTTTTTTTGCGGGGGGACAGGGCGGGGGTGGTGGTTGTTGTTGCTAACTACACACAGCAAAAGCAAAGCTGATACTGGTAGTCAACTTCTTGAGTACCCAAGAATAGAGTCTGCAGACTGCTGTAGGATCCCTGCAGGAGTTCAGCCTCTGTTGGAGAACTGTTGCCAGCAAAGCAGAGGCAGGATGAATCTTACCACTGACGAGGCAGAAGGGAGTGGAGAAACACCATCTGTGTTTGCAATTAATCATAGAATCACAGAATCATAGAATCAACTGGGTTGGAAAAGACCTCTGAGATCATCTAGTCCAATCCTTGATCAAGCACCACTGTGGTTACTAGACCATGATGTTAAGGGCCATATCCAGTCTCATCTTAAAAACATCCAGAGACCGTGACTCCTAATACATAAGGACTGATGAACCTGTAATTCTGTATGCACAAAGTCTATAAAGATATTTTCCCAGCCTGTCACATTCTTGACATACATTTGCCATTTCTGGAGAATTGCTGTGATTGAAAGGATGGAGTGGATGGGAAGGCTGGGAAGGGGTCTTCTTACTAAGTATTTTTCTATTTGTTGAAGATATGGTTGTTCTAATTATGTTTTACAATAGTCTTTACTTAAAAAAATAAATTCTATCAGCTGCATTTGGACTTTCAAGCTCTCATCTGTTTTTTACTACTCTGTGGATGGTATTTTCCAAAGGCTGCTTTGATGGTATGGAAGTGTAGAGATTTTTTTGTACCAAGAAATTGTGTGGTTTGGCTTCATTTGGGCTGAATGGAAATAAATAAAACTCACTCCTGTGGCTGTAAACGTTGTGTTTTCTGCTTAGTTCATTCAGGAAGAAGTCTGAAGATTCTCTGAAAAAGAACATTCTAGAATAGGGGATGATTATGCAAGGAAGGAGGAAAGAAATGAGGGGCATCTGGAGGCAGTATGGAAGTCAACGTCTTGTTAGAGCTCTGCCTCAAGCAGAATAGTCTGCAGAAAATCTGATGTTCAGCAGAATCGCAACAGCTAGGGCTGAAGAACATTAGCCCTTAGAGCTTCTGGAAGAATACAATAAATGTCCTAATTATAATGCAGGGAGATAAATTTTGCCCAGGGTTCTACATCAAATAATTCTGTTTAGACTTGAATTCTCCTTCAAACATTGGCTGCATAATATCTTTTTCAGGTAGCAAGATGGTTAATGACCAGGCTGGTCAATAAGATGATCAATTCTACTTCAGGTATATATTTATTTCGTCAAAGAGTAGTAAACTGCGTAGTATTTGTTATAAAAAGGCGGGGTAGGGGGGAAACATACTTGTTGATCATCAAATTTCCACATACCAGAGACTCAGGAAAAACAATTACATAAAAGTGGAACTTTAAATACGGTATATTCCACATAGACCATATAATATTGCTATTCCAGTTTCAAATCAATGTAATTCATGCCAAAACCTGATATAAAGTTAAAGGGAATTCGTCCTTTAAAAGCACAGCCACAAAAGTGGGAGGGAATAGTGTTCTTTCTATAATATTTAGATTTTATCTTGCTTAGTTCTTTTGGATGTGTGCTGACAACACCTAATCAACACTTTAATCAAGTATTAGTCAAAAAGTGCCTGATGTTACCAGTAAGCAAAATAATATTTTATGTATTTAAATTAAGTACAAGTTGAGCTCAGTTTTGAATCTGTAGAGGATGTGATGAATATTACAAAGGGTAGTTGTTTGTTTCTTTCACATTGTCCAGCTTTTGCAAGAAATACACCATCTTAGATCCAAAGATACATGCGATTGATTCATAGATCCATGGATCATTGTGGAGTGCTTTTTTTCAGGTTTTTTGGCTGACAAATTAATTGTTCTCTGTATGATAGAAGATGTGTGCATGCACGAAGCAAAATAAAGTGAACAAGTAACTTGCTGACTTTCTAACTTGGTAAGGTATGTTAATTTTTAAGTTTGCAGAAATTAGGCAGGCAATATGTAAAAAAGAACCAGTTCTGGTTCCTCTTTTGAGTAACTGAAAGAGTAAATGTGAAAGTACTGTTAGTTCTTACCATACACACCTTTAAATCAACAGCTAAGCTATGTTATACATTATTAAACACATTTAATCAAAGTAAATATGAATCCTTGGCTGAATATTATTCAACTTCCAATACTTGAAGGGAAGGACACGCTGTGATTTTACAAAGGCATTGAGACAGCTCACTCTGGCTAACCACAAGGTGCAGTCTGACATTTCAATCAGTTTCTAATCTACTCCTATTATCAAATGAGGGGAAAAAATAGTTTTTTTGTTCAAGCAACATTTCAATAGACTTAAATGAATGAATCTGATGAATGGTACATCATGTACACGCTTTATTTAGTATACAGATGCCTCCAATTTTCCCTTTTTGAAAAAAAAAAAAGAAGAATAATTTTCAATCTACACCAAAAGACTTGTAATAAGTAACATGGCTTAAAACCTGCACGTTTTTAAGTACATGTTTGTTTTACTTACTGTCAAAAGAAACATGGTAATGTTATGAAGTGCAAGTGCTGTCTCCCAAGATGCCTGGGGTAAAATCTTGAACTTACTGAGATCAACAGGAATTTTGTCTTTAACTTCAGTGACTTAAGCTTATATGTGTTTATGTATCAGAACAGTGACTAGAAACATAAAATCTCAGTTCCACTTGGGAGCTATCTGATAGTACAAACCTAAGATATAAGTCCAGTAAATACAGAAAAAAAAACTTTTACCACAAGATATGTAAGACACAAGACTCAGCAATTTAAACACTGATGATTTTGCTTAGATTTTTCCAGTCTCTATGTCATGTTCAAGTTGCAGAGATAGAAGAAATTTCTTTCTAAATAGATTCAGTGAGAATATCAGGCTCTTATGTCTCTGATTCCATTAGACATTGATAGTCTGCATTGATACTATGCTAATATTTTCTATCCTCCATTAAAAATGTATTATAATGTTAACTGAAGTTTCAACTTTCCACAACAGTCCTTGTAAGAAACAATAGGCAGATCGCTGAAGGCACAGCTTTAATTTACATGTGGATTGAAGGTTATGACTAGTACTTAGATTATCTGAACACCCTCATAGTAATGTCTCCTGAATTCTATGGAAAGAAATATTTAGTTAGGACTGTATTGGTTTAAAAACACCTAGGTCATATTTAGCTGTGTTTGAAGATTAGACTTCATGTTCCATGAATGGAAAATAGTGTTTAAAAACTGGGGGGAAAATAATTGAGCTCCATGTGAGGCACATTTTTCTGCAGCAATAGACATACCATAAGTAATGGATTTATGTCCGAAGCCTTGCACTATGAAGCAATTCTTGACAGAGATAAATCAGCCTGAGAAAACTGAAAAAGGCATGAATCAAAAGAAAGGGGGAAAAAGAAAAGGTATTAAGACCAGACAAGTACAAAAATAACTAAGTTAACTGAATAAACGTTATGAAAACAAAATATAGCCAAGGGAATAGTAAGGAAGTAGCATAAATACTTCAAAGTAAATCTTATTTTCATGAAAAACAATATTATGATTAGTCTCAGTTTTCTAGCCTAAAGGTATTTTTCTAAAATTCTTTTGTACATTATTCATATTCTTAGTATAAAGAGCCATGTTGGCTCTGTGATGATTGGTAGCAGGATAACAACAAAAAGAGCTGTTTTGCTTTCTGCTTTGCATTCTTTCATTAAAGTGGGCTCGAATGGTAAAGTGGCAATGGAATTTGGCACTCAAGTGTCTACCTTCAGTCTCACAGCTAGAATTTGATTCCCAGCATTCATAGCATCTTTTGAAAATGATGAGTCAGACAGATGCTGGCAGACTTCCAGAGCTTGGTTGCATGTGTGAAAGGACACTGCTTTTCTTTTAAAGGAAAAAAAAAATCTCAGATGAGCAGTCATAGTTTTGTGCCCAGAGAGAAGAAGGATGAACTGAATTTGCATTAGAAACCCCTGCACCCAATTAGGGAGTAGAGGAATGTACAGTACCCATAAGAATTCATCTCTTGCTTTCAAATTCTCAATAGCAGGGCAGGACAAACTTTATAATGATGATTTTTGTTTTAAAGAAAAGTTTTGTAAGGTTGAAAGCAATCTTTTTTAAAAATGAATATAAAATAGTATAAGAAATCTATATCTTGAAGCTCTCTTTTCACCTCTCACCAATTGCAAATTAACCTAACTATATGATCTCAGAGATATTTTTCTTCATTGAAACCTACATGAGCTAGATATATTATGTGAATCTTCTTCCAGGGAGAAACAAGTGAAGATCTTCAGGCAATGGCGGAGGTTGAAAGTCACCTGTACCCACCAGCAGAGCCACATTGCCCAGAAAAACAAAAATTGAGGTGTGGAACCTGGGTCCAACCTGGATTCCAAAACTATCCCAAATTCAGGAAAGGTTGGATGTGTTATCTTTCATTTAAACCAAAGCCTCTAATTTCTGATGAGCTAGAGAGAGGAGTAAAGGGTTCAGATTCATTTTATGCCACACACAAGGGTGACCTCTTCTGGTCGAGGACAAAACTGTTGAACATTCTCCAGTGATTTTTCAAACCTCTTTTTTTAGCTTAAGTCAAGTTATTGCCATCTGAAAGGAAGTACATAAAACTTCCCTAACACTGGGACTTTACTCATGTAAATCCAGATGTTTCTATTCTATTCTATCAATCTGAAGCATGCAATTATCTATAGGTATTTACATTACATTCTAAGCTACTCAACAACAGACTTCAGGTTCTCTGCCATTTTTAACTCTGCAAAAATTCAGAGTGGAAATCTGCAAGAAAAGAAAAGAGAAAACTTTGGAATTTCTTCAACGTTGTATTTGCAGATGCAACTGATGTAATTGCATACACGAATATAAATTCCCTGCTGTATTTCCAAAGGATGTGGCTTCATCAGTAACTCCTGCTGAATGTTGTTGAAAGGAACTTTAGGACCATCCCCAAAGAGCATCACAGAACAAATCCAGAAGACTAAAGTGAAACCTTGACTTACAGAGACATCAATGAGAGTTCTGTAATCAGGTCTACTACACCACAGTTGACCCCAAGTCTTTAAAAAAAATTAATCCTATTTCAAACTACTCTAAATAGATGATATCACATGTGCTGGAAAATTATTTCACATAAAACATCAAAACTATTATTGTTATTATTATTATTATTGTAATAATTTACTGAGATTTTCTCATCAGAAATGTTTTAAAAGTTTCGGCAAAGCAGTAACATGGATAGACGTGTAAATAATCATTTTCAAATAATTTTGAAAACTATCTTCTTTTGCTATTCAGATGAGAATACAGATATAAAGTCTTTGTTATGGTTGGTGGTTACCATAAGACTTACATAAAATATATAAAAGGCTGCTTGAACATTTTCAGTGCAATGACTGAGTCTTCTTAAATATTGTAGCTGTTACAACAGATGAAGTTCCATCTGTGGTTTGTAGTAATGCAAGTTTAATTCAATATCGTGTTAAAGTCATTCTCTTGATGATGGAGTTTCAATCTACCAGGCACTAAAAGGGCCCTCCTCCAAGGAAAACTTAGAATTTTTTTTCCTGGGAGTGATAAAACCTCTGTATACCATTGCTGCCCTTTTGATAACTGATATTTTATGACATCAGTTCTCAAATTCTGAGTTCCTGAGAAACAGAAGCCGCAGAAAGCTAAATTAATTCTTTATTCTCAACTGCTTTTTGAAATATTCTTTGCAAAATATGTCTGTCCTTATGTCTGAAGAGCCAATTCAGCATCCTTGAGCTTCCTGGATAAACATCCTGAGTATTTATAAGTTTTTATTTACTACCTCATTATTTTAGGCTTAAAAATTAATTTAATAGAAAATACCCATGCTGAGGTGTTAACTGTACTTGAGGAAAAAATACTCAATCTTCCCCTCCACTGAAGACCTCTGTTAGAAGCCACCAACAGATGAATACATCTGAATTTCCAAGAGGTACAAAGGGGACAGGTTTTACTGTAGATGCAATCCAGGAAAAAATTTGATCTTAGATTATTCAGTGCTGTGAACTTCAGCCCAGCTTGGACACAGATAACAGAGTTATATAACTATAATTTTATTGATTTAATTCATCTAGGGTTTCTCTTTGTGGTTGAAAAGGAGCTTTAAATATATAAGGGAAGATTTGGTCACTAGGAGTTGAAATGCTTTACTTTATTGAGGAAACATCTGGAAAACTTAGATACTTTCATATACAAAGTTGGCAACATCAAAGCAGAAGTCCAATCATATTCAGATATAATTGGGAAGTCACTGAAAATCTTTCCGTTGTAACTTCTAAACTTCCCCAGCTGCTAAGAAAAACACTGTCGCACCACCACTGGCAGTCACACACAGACCTGTTTGAGGGCTCTGACTCATATAATTCAAGTGGCTGGGAACCTCGCTGCTGCTGCAGGAAATGGGCAATTTCCAGGATACCTCTATTCAGGGGAAAAGCCTTTGTTAAACACTTGGCTTTTTGATTGAAAATATGGAGCATGGTGGGATTAAAGAAAATCAATTCAGTTGCCCAAATGAACTCTTGTAAATTTGCAGCTCGTTGCATCGTTTCTCCTGTCTCTCTAGGGGTAAGAGAGACGGAGAAGCACTACCACTGTTATTGGCTCTTGGTTTAATTTTCTCACGTGAATTAATTCATCGCATTTAACACTGAGAAATAACTTATGACTAAGACGAGTGTATATGTGTGGCTTTGAAAAGGAAACACTGGCCTTGAAATACCGCTTTCTTTTTTTGATACTCAACACCAGAAAACCCAGGAACAGTCTGTGAAATGCCTCTTCACCCTGAAAGGCTANTACCACCTGGGGAGCCATTCTGCTGTGCCTTTTGCAACCGGACGTGTCTATCTCGCATTGGCCTTTTTAGCCATCAGCGCGCTTGTAGCAAGCGTGGGTAGAGTCCTTCACAAATCTTCGTTCGCGAAGCCTAGCCATGATGATGGCTATCAAAAGTATTCATTAGTGCTATTGTACTGTCTTTTGTCTGATTTTGATGTGTAGGTGTAGACTGACTGCTTATGAGTGTTTCCATTTATTTTGGAAATTTCAGTTGTGCACTCAGACATAGAAAATAAAGAAGCATAGATGAATTGTATGGAGGAAATATAATACAAAGTCTGAGACATTGCAGAATTCATGAACATTCTGGCAATCTTACTCTACTTCAGATTTTACTCTTCTGAATCTGAATTTGTGTTAGATTTTGTAATGCAAGCAAAAATTCACAATTAATAAAATATTCTATTTTTAAAGAGACCAATGTACATATAAAATGGGGCAGCATGAAAAGCTCAGCGTTTGCATCACAGCTGGATACCCTAACAGTGATAATTTATCAATTTAGAAGAACATTCACAGAGAGTTTTACAAGTTATTTCACAAGAAAAGGAGTCAAGTTTCATTTTTTATCAATACAGAGGAAAAAGGATATTGGAGGTTAGGTTAAAGACAATGTCATTAAATTGTTTCTTTTCTAAATTTTGCTTCTGCAATTTATGTGTTAATTGGTCTCACCTTCTGTTACTTTAGTTCAAAATTGCTTTGGTAATCACTCTGTAGGAAGCAAAACTCTTTTTCTTTGGGGCAGCATTGCTCTTCAGTTTCTTTAGGTGAGATACTGAGTTTCTCTTTTAGAGGAACTGCCATTTCAGAAAAATCTAGGAAATGTTTTACCTCTTACTCAGTGGAAGAAACAGGACACTTGATCTTTATGCTTTAATTTTCCTCCTCTACATTAAAACCCAAATGTTATCTTACAAAACGCAAAATTGCTTTTATCTTTTTACCTGTGAGACTTACTGCTGTGAGGAACTCTTGAATCTTTCCTATTTTCTTTAAGTCTTCTATTTTTAAGTTGGTAATGATCTGTACATGTAATTTAGTCCTATGAATTAGTCTTGGAATGATCCTGTGGTCAGTGTAGAGCATACAGAAAATACCAAAATAGAAAATCAAAACTGAAGCAGTTCACAAGAGGAAGAAGAGCAGTCAGCTCTCAGGATCTTATCTATTTAAAAATGAGTATAGTTAGATAGTACCAATTCAGCCAACGATGAGACACATGAAACCTTAGGACTTCATTTGAATTTCACACATCAGCAGAGCCTGATATTCTGAGTACTTTTGTTTAAAGCATCACTAATATAATTTGTCCATATCAGGCAAACCTGCCATCCTTTATTTCCTATATTTCACACTTTTCCACTGAATTGAATAACCACAATTATTCTATACAATAAGTACTTACAGGCTTCTGTCAAGGGTTGTTGAAACAAAATCATCAAAAACATTGCCTATCTACTGTCTTCCCAAAATTCAGAGAAAGGTAATCCCAGAATTATTTAATTTTCCAGTGATAGATTCCTGAAGATCTGAAGACAACAGCAGTGAGATAGCACTTGGCTGAAGCACATCCCTTGAGTCTTCTCTGGTTTTAAACAAAACAGCACAGTAACAACAAGGCTCAGATATCTCAATCGTCAGGAGAAGTTTATAGTCCGACTTCCAATCCTGTCTCAAAACTTCAGCCAGTTGGCTATTTATTTCCCTGTGTGAAGAGAATTTCTCATTCATAGATGCATGGGTATTTGTTCCCATCTTAGGAGTCCTGTGCTGGCTAAAGTCCTCTGACAAGGAAACCCACCAGGTCTAACTTCAAAGCTAAGTCTGTTCTCAAAGCTAGGACATATTAGATCCTCTTTAGACCATATTTTTTTTTGGTTTTCGTGAGTCTGTTGAATGAATTTTAGGTTTTCATAAAGTAAATCAGGTGTCTAAAAGCCAATAAGTATCTGTGTTATCTTCTTAATCGCAAACGAGAGCTGAAGTAATATACTGTCCCATTTCAAGGATTTTCAAAACATTTCCAGTACATACCACTAAACACTTTTATTAATCTGTCAGGAGGGGATCATATTAGACAATCATTTAACTGGGGCCAGAGTTTCTGTTTCAGACAAGATTGGACTGATGAGCTTTACAGTTCCTCCACTAACACACTGTTACATCATAACTTCAATATATGAGATGGGTCAGTCAATGCCTACTCATGGTGGCCTCCAGAAAACTGCCAGCTCTACCTGAAACTTTCAAATAATTTATATACTAGAATGAAGAGGGCTGTGGGTTTAGGTCATCACCTGACATTCTGGGCAACACATTTCAGGTCAGAAGCCAGGTCACCATCCACTCCTTTGCATTCCCACAGATGGTTAGATATCACATGTCAGGCAAAGATCAAATTCTAATACATCCAGTAAAACAAAAGATATATTTAAAAGTCTTGTAACCATCCTGACTAAGATTTCCCTTACCAAAAAAAAGATTTAACCTCTGACTTTTCACCTGGAACCCACATCATCAATTTAACATCTACAACCCTGTTGATTTGTTCGTGCAGCAATGTTTGGCTTGCCACAGTAATTTTCGAGACTGTCGATGTAGGTTACACATTGGTGTATACACAGTCATCTGCTTTTCAACATTGTCCTCTAATGTTCCTTTAGAAGTAAGTCTTCTAGTCTGATACTCTTCCTTTGATTCTTACAGAATATTTTCATTTTGCTTCTCTTTCTGCCTTTTGTTAACAAGGCCAGTCACAGACACAATTTGCTGATTCTGCCACAAAAGGGGCATCTTGAATGCCATAGTTCAGACATGGCAGTTAGCTAAATATAAAAGAAATATGATGATTGGCAACTACTTCTCAAAGTTCAGGCAGTGCTACTGTGTCATGGGAAGGGAGCCCCTCTCATCCTACTGCCATCCCCAGTCCTTCTCTTTATCAGTACTAACCTGCTTCAACTCCCATCCTTCCAGAGGAAGGGAAAATACCCTAAAACCTTCCACAGTCATAAACATATATGTAAGTTTCTATGACTTTTGAGACTGGAAAGCCACCAGCCCTGGATGATTCCCAGCACCTGTGCATGATTTCCTTACAAAATAGGACCAGCTGCCTTTTTAAGGGCCCCAGAACTCCCATGCTCTGTATTACTAGAGTGGGGGAGAAACAAATTTCTTAAATTTTACTTAAGCAAGCACTGGAGTAGAAGATAAATTAGAGCTTATGGACTCATGAACAGGAGGTTAAGCTGAAGGCAGAAATAGAGTAAGGGCAAAGTTGGGAGGGCGTAATGGGATCTGCTGTAAATCAGGAAACAGTGGGGGGAAAAAAAGAACAATAAGGCTGGAGAAAAACAAGTATTCTGAAGAAGATGTAAAACATAAGCTAGGAAGGAAAATGAGACTAACAGGGCATGCATATGGGAAGAGGCATGAGGTACAGTAGAAAAAGGAAGATTAGAATTCATATAAACATAAGCAAGGTACATATAAAGGTGGAAAGTCACTTCTGCACATAAACAAGGAAAATAAGATCCTAGCTGTTGAAGTAATGTGTTATATTTACTTGGTTTAGAGTGAAACCTGGAAGAATTTACTTGTAAGTAGGAGCCAACTTAGAAATTATTTCAAAAGTAGGGTTTGGACATGGTAGACCAGAACAGCTGTTCAGAAGCCATTACGGTCCACTGTGCAAATTTTTCTTAGTTCAGTGCTTATTGGCTTAATAGAGTGCTCAGCAGGAATCCTTATGGTCCCCTCTATTAATCTTGCTGTCAGCCCTGTACAAATTCCATACTTAAAAAAATATCCCCAGCCCCTCCTCTACACTTACAGCATGACAAGAATGCAGAAGGAGTCAGACCCACTCCTCCAAAGAGAGAAGGAGGCTGCACAGTGAAGATACTGTGCATTGCAGAGGTAACAGACGACAAGGAGGCACATTGCTGTGCCTGGCTTCTTCTCATTCCCTTTCTCTTTTTCCAAACATCTTATTTTTCCTGACTCTGAAAACACTCACAGAAACAGTGTTTTCATCTCTTCCAAAGTGAGAGAGATCTGTCTCTCATGACACTTCACAACACCAGGGACACAAGAATTCTATTCACTCATCCTTATCTACCCCTTCCACTCAAAATGACCATATAAGTAGAGCTTCTTGCCCAAGGACTGACAGAAGTCTTCTTGATGTTTGTTTGCATGAAACACATCTTTAAAAGGATTACTGCAGAAGGCGATATAATTTTTCAATCTGTGGTCAAACAGAGTGTATCACTTGTTTTTTAAGCTTTTGGAACAGTGCTTCATAGGCAGTGCCCATCTACAAGGCAATGGGTACAGTTGCCTCAAATAGCTAGAGCAAAGGTTGCATTGAAATTGCGTGGGATTTTTTCTAAAAATATCTTCATTATGCAATATATGAAAATAGATCCTGAAACATAATTAATTTCATGTTTTCCCTTCATTCCTGTGCATGATAAATTGTCAGAGAGTTTTTCTTCCAAATTAAGTAAACTTTGATTTATCTTTGAACTAGATTCCAGGCTGGGGTAAATTTTTCCTAATTGAACTGTAGTCCCTAGAAAAACTTCAGAGAGGTGTTGACACAATCTTAATCACTGTGGTTCTGACAGTTTGTTTAGCACAACTGTTTTGAAATAGTGAATTTAGAGAAAAAATCTGTGCATATTGCACTCGGGAAAGCACTTGAAGTTCTGTGGCTAGTATGCAGTAGTTATTGCAAAATCCTTAACTTTCATCTGGAGTCGATTGGTCCTCTGTATGCCATACATATTGAAGATTGCGATCTAGCTCATGTCTCTGTACAACCAGAACTTTGGTATCACAGCAGAACTTTGTCCGGGATAGTGCCCTGAAGCTCATCCTCTTTTGAGATTACGCCATGAAGAATGGTTATGATTACATCAGTTTTATATCACTTCCTTTTAAAAATGGTTTTACTTACCAGAATCTTACATGGTGCGTCTAAGTTGTGCATCAGAAGATGAGACTGAATTTTCCATGTGTAGTAAACAGAATGAATAAAGCAAAAGACTACAGAATGCTATGTAAATTATTCACAGGATTTAAGATGTTTGGTTATGTCTTGAATTAATCAGTATGGTTTTAATTACACTTGCTACAAATGGAACACATTTTTTACTGAAGGATCAAGGGGCCAAATTTGAAGATAACAGACTTTTCACATGTTTTGTACCTTCTGTTATGACAGATCAAGCTATCATTCACTGCATGATGTGTATTACTCTTTTAACAGTAATGTTAGTTTTCTTCAGGGCAATGTCATAACAAATAAATATAAAGCATAAATGTGATGTCTTTGTATCCTTAGCATCTGAGGTGTGAGATCGCCTACATTAGCAACTGCCCTTGAGCTAAACAGGATAGCCTGAAAATTCAGATCTGTAGAAGATTTTACTGTTGTTCTTATGGTTAAGTATTTATAGATAAAGTGGTGCCAACTTTTACTACATATGTAGCTCAGATTTTTTGGATTTTGTTCAACTTCTAAAAGCCTGTTTTGACAGCACAGATTTGTCTATGGGTAAAATAGCTTAAAGACAGCTAGAATGCAGCTTCCCATGTAGTTGAAAATAACCTATCAATCTGAAAGGCATTCTGAAAGAATGATGTGAAAAAACATTAATGGACAAACATGGAGTTGCTTGGAGTAAATTAGCACAGCTCTTTCAAATTCAAAGAAGCCACACTGATTTATACCAGATGAGGATCTGCCCATAATAAAATCAGTTTAAAACTTAAATATTTATACATCTGAGGAATTACAGAAAGTTTAAAAGTAAAAGACTTTTCCTAATCTTTCCAGTCAAAGTCCCATGACTTTTTGTGGTTACTTGTATGCTTCCACCATGCTATATTTTTAACCAAGTTACTGGCTCTTAATTTGCTGCAGGCCATGGTGTATCTGTACCTGCGTGTAATGCTGAGCTGAAAAAATTAAGCTGAATAAAAATAAAGTTATTTATTTTTCTAAAAGAGCTTTACAATTAACAAAAGATAATTGCCCTTGAATTAATAGACAAGGTGATAAGTAGAAAGGCGAGGCTTGCTAACATCTGACATCCGAGCAGTGAAAAGAATTCTCTACAAAAAAATCTAAGGAAATTTCAGTGCACTTATGTCCAGCTGAAGGCTCCCCATAAATCTGATCTTGTCACCCTTTGAATTCTCCCTCTGGATGGTGTTTGGGCCCCAAAGTGTATCGCTTTTCACAGACGTGTTCATGTTCTGTGTTGGAGTCATTGGTGTAAACTGAAGATATTTTAACAAAACCCTCTAGGTGTTTTGTTGTGTCCTGGTCCAAGTATACCTCAAGGAACATGTGATCCAGTAGTGTTAATGTTTACTATAGTTCTTTGTGCTGTTCCATAGTCCAGATGTTCTAGCAGAAGTTATCTGAAAGCCAATACTCTGCTTGGGACCATTTTTTTTTTAATACCAAATAATGAGTCAAGTCATCCACTTGGAATAATGAAAAGAATTCCCCTTCCTTCATCAAAACAGCTCAACTTAATACACTGATAGAGCAGAAAAGAAAATGTAGATCCTCTGAACTTTCACAGTGCCATCTGATTTTGGAAGTACTTAGTACATACTGCGAGTTTAGCCAGTTGTCCAAGTGTTATTAGAAGTGTTTGGAGTTTCCTTACACTAATAGGTATATCAGGACAGAGTTTCAGAAAGTTAATAGGTGATTCAGCATTGCTGAAATGTCAGCCATTTAGTCTTTGCTTTTGCTTTCCGGAAGCATACATAAGGATTTCTCCACTGCAGACCCATTTCCAGGGCCCACTTTTTCATACAAATATGCCTGTGCATTAGCTGCACATCTGGAGCTGCTGATCTTTCATTTCTATGTGGGTTTAATGAGTTGCTTAAATGAGCATGCACTTTTCAATGGTCTTTTAGGTCAGTATGTAGGCTAGCCACCTTAGTCACACTATAACCAAACCCTTCTACATTTTAGTTAAAATTTCCCTTTGTAATTCAGACTACGATTGTTGCTGTTCTGACTTTCCAGATGTTTTACTTGGCTTCGATTCATTTTGAAACTTTTTTTCAATACTAATATCACTAATTTGAACCATCCAGGTCCACTAATTATAGATATTTCTGGAATCAGAATGACTTCCCCACAGTAACATCAGTATATATATGCTTGTTTAAGTAGATATATATGTAGATGAGAAATTCAGAGTTGATCTATAAATATAAATAGTAAAATAGCTGTATAAACCCCCTTCCCCCTAAAAAAGTAAAATGTGTGTGGCCTTTTGAATAGTAGCTTCAGAGTTTTTATTCAGGGTAAGATGCATTAGGAAATGAACTATATGTTCATATTTTTATTAAGCAAAATTTCCTTGAATACTCTTAAACGAAGTACAGCTCAAAATAGCTGTCACATATAGAATGAAAATGGTTTAGGTGTTGCATACAGCAACATATTTGATGACGGATGTCTTTTGATCATATCAAAAGATTATGTCCTGAAATTTGTTTAACAACAATTTGTTTAACATGTTTAATACATGTTAAATTTGTTTAACATGTATTAACAAATAGCATTTGTTTATCAAGCATATGAGACAAATGTCTATTTTAGATATATTTTCATCAAATATACTATTATACCCCTTGCAGTTTTTGATATATTTTTCTCTGTACAATCGTATCTGATATTACTTTATTAGTGTATTAATTTAATTTCCATTATAAAGAAAGAATGATACTGTGCTATTGAAATTCATGTATTATACCAATTTGGGAGAAACTTATTTGAGATTACAGTCACAACAGTGCATGATTTTTTATGGTTCCTTTTGTTTTACTCACATATGCCCAGAAAAGCGTAATCATTTATACATATATATATATAAAAAGTATGACTTATCAGATTATAGTATTTTGTCATTTTCTAACCACTCCTCTATAAGGTTAACCTTTCCCCTGTTAGAGGATCATGTCAAATTGCTGCAATAAGGATGAATGGTAACTTCAAAGTTACCTTTATTGGCATTAGGAACCCCTAAGTGTGGCATCTGCAGATGAGACAAGATAATATATTACAGAAGCTGAACATGCCTCAACTAAATGACACAGCAGCAGCTAGTAGTGTAACAGACTGCCAAATTCAGCCAGACCATACGCAATTAGGCAAACAAAAATTATGGATGAAAGGGAGTCTTGGGATTTGTCCTGAAAGACACTGCAGCTGAACTTTGACAGAAAATATTTGGGAAATAATTTCAATGCTGCTCACCCCTAGACAAAAGGGTCTCACCAGCCAGTCTCTCAGGGTTATATTCCAGGGTAGTCAACTACTCCATTTTATGTAGCTCCAGCTGTCATGATCAGAGACCAGGGAGCAGGTGTCCCTCCAAGGAAGGAAGGGTCAGGGCTCATGGGAAAAGGGGAACAAGGAGATTTTATAAAGCCCATGCATGGAGTCCTGCTAACAGCTGATGAAGAGAAGATGTTGCAGGTAGGATGCACTCACTAGAAAGTGAATAGAAGCCATAAGAATCTTTTCAAAAGAACAGTGTTGAATCTGTATGTGGCTAGGAAAAGCTATCATCGTTTTGAAAGGAAAATACCTCACTAGGACTATTTGTATGTCCTGCATATGAATAAGAGGCTGTCATATAATGGGAAAAAAATGAGGAAAAAAAAAAGAAAAGAAAAATATTTCTATTTCAAATATTCAGGTTTAATCCAGGATTGTGTTGAGACTGCAGACAAAGGCCAAACCTTGCTTAAATTTACTTCAAAATGTGAAAACATTTACAGCTCAAAAAGCCTTTCCTAACATATGTGGAATCATTACATCTTAAGAGTTTTATTCAGCTATTTTTCTCTTTCTGAGATGAACTTCCCCATTGTTTTTTCTTTAATTTTTCCTTATCATCTATAATGCTTGTCAACATTTATGACCTTAAAATCTATAATAACTTCAAATTAATTCACTCATGATACTTCTATGCTGAAGCAAATCACCAGTAAAATTAACCAAAAGTATTTAAAATCTAATATCTCATTGCAAACTCTCAATTTAATAAAACCCAATTAAAATGCAATTAGCTTTATAAGTGATGTATATAATATCTAAGAAAGTCAATTGCTCTGCACTTTATAACTCTAATTTGTTTTCAGATTAGCTAGTGCAATAAAATTTAGAATGGTATTTAAACTTTTCACTTTTAGTATTTGTTTCTATATGCTGCCTTTATTTAAACATTTTTTTAAAACATTTTTATTTTTTTAGTAAAAAAAGAATAATTCACTGTGAATAATTCTGCTTTATTTTTCTGTTCTTCATGACAGCCACTAATGGTAGAATTTCTAATAATAAGCACACCTACTTAAAGAAATCCCTTACTTTCAAAAATGCCTACATAGTATTTTAATCCACATAAATCAGCACGTTCTGACTTTCCAAGATACTCAGCCAAACTGTAAATAGCTATCAATGAGAGGTTAGACACCTGTTTTATGGTATGATGGATTACTTCTCTCTAGGTAGCTCTTTCTCCTTACTGATCTGTGAAATATCTGAGCAGTTAGCTGAGATGAATGCCTGGGTTCCACATCTCTTACACGATCTGATGACACGAATCACCACCAACTGTACCTAGTAATTTTATTTGGAGAAAATTGGTTACATTATAAATCTTTTTTACCAACTCCTCATACCAATAGGATTAATTTCAAGCATTTGTTATGTTGTTAAAAAAATGAAAGAAAAAAATCTGTATCAAAAGCCAGTGTAACCAAATTGATTCTCATATACATGATATAACAAATTATGAACCAGGTTGAGGTGGAAACTAAATTCCCAGCTATCTCTTCAATTGGACTGCAGTGTAAACTCTTTAACATCCTTATTTCCTTCCTGTTCATGTTACCAGGATTTGTTTTTCTTAATTACTGGTGGGCTGAAAAGATATTCTCCCTTCATTTGATATGCACATTTGAACTTGCTACTTCTGAAGGAAGGAAAAATGTTTCAGTTCTTCTGCTTTTTATGTATCTGAAAAACGTCACCTTAGTTCTATCAGTTTAGAATTTCTTTTCTTCCTATTATTTTTAAACTACTTTAGTTGTTTTGATATGTTATTATCTCATACATTCCCTTCTCTTTTTTGCATTTGCATGAACACATTTTCAATGCTTTTTTTTTCCCCATCAGTTGCTTTCACTTCACTTTGAAGTCAGCAAAGTTTTAGCAAATGTAGTCTTTGCTTTTGAATTTCGTTGATGTTTGAGTTGTTTTGGGGTTTAAATTTATTTTTAAATATTCTAATAATTTAAAATACAAAGTAATTTAAAAAATAAATTAAAAATATTTTGTTGTGGGTACTAGGTTTTCTTCTTTCTTTGGCTGTGATGGTAGATATGATATTTTATTTACACTCATAAATTACATCAAAGAAACAATTCCTAGCAGGTAACTATGCTTTTCATATTTTTAATAAAGAAAAAATTGGTGCATTTTCTGACTTCTCTGCTAGTTTTTATCAGGGAAACATCAGGTAAAAATTACCCTCTGGCCTTATGTCTGTTAAATTATAATTACAGAGCAAGCCAGACATTGTCAAGCTTGGAAGAATTTAAATACCTCTTGTTTTGAAACAGACTTTTTTTTCTCTAAAAGTCTTGGACAAGTTATTTGGTAAATTCAGAGATAGATATTACTTTCTATGTGAATGTGTTTTGTTATGGAATGACTGAACCTGTGTGAAACCATTTCGGATGCTCCGGCTTTTAATGCTTACATACCTTTACGATGATCGTTGTAGAAGTATTTTAGGAAGTAGGATTGTATGGGTATATGCATACATACATACAGACATACACATACATATATATATATATATATATAAAAGTTGTATTTTAACCAAAGTCACAAACCTGAACCTGGATTTGTCCCATAGCCAACACATCTGGGTGCAAGCTCAGGCTCAGACATGGGTTCTGGATGTGCTCTGGAGCACGATGGAGGAGGCAGTGTGAGCCCTCCTGCCCTGGGCAGCACAAACACGCAAAAGAAGGCAGCACCAGCTGTTCAGAGTGTGTTCTCCGTCACCCCTCACAGTGATGTCAGTCATCTGCCCACTCCATCACTCAGTGCACAAGCAGCCTGTGCCTCTGGGGCCTGTAACCTGAGCACGGGGCAAGCCAGATTTGTGTCATTCAAGTGTGAGTTTGGGGCGGTGTACCCTCTTCTTATTCTAGCTTCTTCACAGACACAACATATTTGTAATCTGTCTATATTCCATGAAATGGAAAACACTGCTGAAAAGTAGAACTTGTCTTGCTTCTCTTAATGACTTCGAGTTTCTAATGAGATAGTTGGTTTGCTTTTTTTCTTTTATTTTTTCCCCCCTGGTTTCTCATGCCTTAATTTTCATTAAAAATTAAAAACAAAACAAAACAAAACTACCAAAGAAAGAGAGAGAGAAAAAGAGATTCTCATTTAAAAGCAGGTGTATTGAAACTGATTAATACCTTTTTGCTTAGTCTTTTAAAGAGAAAAGTACTGCTTATAAAAAAAAAAAAGCAGCTTAACCCCACCAGGAAATTAAGACATACGTATGCAAAAAACTTGTGATTATTACATTCTCATCTGCATAGATAAGTACTCTCATGGAAGGTCACAAATAATGAGGAAATCTTTATTATTTATAGATTATTTCTCTAATTTTTATTTATTTTATCATTAGTCTTTTCAACTGTCTGGACAAATAGAAGCAGATATCAAACACATTTTTGTAACCTTTAATTAGTCTCAAAGCAAGCCCAGGGTGTGACTAATTTTTAAGAGAAAAACTCATTACAAATAAGTCTAGGTCTATTTGTGCACTTGTGACTAGAGTCAAAGTTGACAGCTTATTGCAGCACTGGTATGTACAAAAAATTTAGAATCATAACTCCAGAAGAGTGTTGGCTCAAACAGATCAGAAGTTCATTTTTTTTATTGCGGTTGACTAATACCCTTGGAAAATAACTTCATGGTTGTTTTATTTGATGATAAATTTGTAAGAGTCATTGCCTGTAGGAATGTGGTAGATGAGAGGGATATGGACAAAAATAAAATCCAAGCAGAACAAAAGGTCCACAGAGGGACCTCTGTGACAGTTAAAACCCCTTATTGATTGATGTAGCATTTAGTCGCTTCAGTTAGGAAATAAGTACTTGGACACCCTGTTTTTACTATTAGCTTTTTACACCAGCTTTGTAAAATAAGGAAAAAGAAATACTGTTTCCTTAGTCTGTAATTTTGGCGAGAGAAAAGAAATGGTTAAAGCTATACGCTCACAATATCTGCATATCATATTTTCATGAACAGTGAACCTTACATGATCTGTAGTGCTTTTCCAAGAATAAATATATGAAAAGATAACATAATTTTATTAGTATTATCATTATTATTGTGGATGATGATTATCATGCACTGATATAGAAATGGAATCTGAATGGCATTGCAGAAGTTCAGAAACAAAAGGCAGTTCAAACAATAAGCTATAAGACCTTTGGATTTCAGAAAAGTGAAAATAGAGAACTTAAGATACTTTCTCTGTAATTGTATATTTGAGAGAAAATATGCATGGAATTAAAAAGGGCATCAGCTAAAAATGTATTCACATGTTCATGAAGGGTAATTAAAATAGATAATATGACCTGACTGGAAAAGGGAGGACAGGGTGCATGCATGAAAATTTAATAGAATATTTAAGTAGGGGATTTTTAGGTACTGAAATTTATTCTATATTTTAACAGTTTTTAATCTATTCTATAAAACTCTCTACTGGTACCAAACTCATTTTATGAGTTATTTTAAAAGCTAGGTTTATCATGAATGGGTAGCAGGAGTAGGATTTTAAGACTATTTCTGTTTTTCTATTATTTTTATTTAGTATTTCAGAACCAGAGAATATTTGAACAAAGGACAACAGGCATTCAGTCTGATTGCTGCGGGTCCAAAGGCTTTCTGAACTTTTAGACATGGCACATATTTTGGAGGCATTGGAGGAAACAATGTAAAGTGTCATGAGTATTTTCTTTTTCTTCATTTTGGAAGTATTATGTAGAATCAAAGACTGTCAAGAAATGATGTGTGTGTGCTGTGGTGAAGGGCACCACCACTGAGAAAGGGAAGCAATTCTGGCAATGTGCTACATTGAGACAAACATTTGGAAGAAGACGAGATTATTCAAACACAAAATATCGTCATGTATTTGGATAAAAATATGAAGAGTTTTAGGAATTCTATTTTCTAATACTCTTTATCCTTATGCACGATAAACCTGGGAAACAAGTAAAAGGAGACCCAATGATCTCCCATGCGCAGAGCTCATGGCAGTTTCCAGGCCCAAATTCATTTGAAGACACAGAAAACATAATGGCCTAAAGGAAGGAAGACAACTTACAAACGCATTTAAATCTTCAGTAGGATTTTTAAGTATTGTTATAGGAGATGATACCCATATACTGGTACCATAAAAATATGGATAGTACACAATGAATATTCATTTTGCCATTTTTGAAACATATTTGATCTGTGAAATCAGGACAGTAGTTGAATGCCAGGGAAATATATCCACTATAAAATAGAATTTGAAATTCATTAATAATGTCTCTCCTAATCACACAGAGTCTAAAATTCCCAAGAATAAAAGCAACAATCTGGTCAAAATGAAAATTATATTTACCCTCAATCCTTTTTGTGTCTGTCAGAAAAGATCTTGACTCCTTGCTTGCCATAAGAGTGGCCGCAAGGCAGGCAATGCCCTTTCGAAATCCAAAGCCCCTTTGCCTTTGTAGCTTATTTTGTGCCAAAAATTTAAAAGCTTCCTTGATTCCTTTTTCTGCTTTACTGTCACATTTCTTCAATTCTGTCAAACTCTTCCCTTACAGTTTCAGGGTTTTCAAGCCTCATCATGACCTTCCTAGTTGACCCTGACCCATTCTTCGTGTTTTCATGATGTGGTGTCATACTGTTTCCATGAAATGCATTCCCTGAAGGGGTTAATGTTCCCCTGCCATTCAGCTGTTAGTTTCTCTTGAATTTCCCACTAGACTGTCACAAAGGATAACAGAGATGTAATAAAAAGGTCACGCAGGTGCTCCTGCAGAATATGTTATCAAGTCCTACCAGTGAAGGAATGTGAGTAGGCCTATTTGAATGAACAATGAGGAGGTAATAAAAGGGAAGTCGAATTATAGACAGCAAGCAGGTTTGCACTAAAAGAGTAAACAGGATTTACTGTATTCAAAGGGTCTAAAAAATTACACTCATTAACCATGTATCAAGTAAATCGATAATATCATTATGTGTTACAATGAGAATTAGCTTTAACAGCTATTTCATACAACTCAGCAGGGACTCACAGCTAATTCAATTTCTACTGCATTGTATTCACACTAATATTCCTTCAAAATGGTATTATTTTTGGGTTGCCCTTCATTTATCTCCTCACCTTACTCAATACATCTAAGAATATAAAATATACAGCCATTGAGAGGTGTAGCCTTAACATAAGGTTCATTGCTACTGCACTTTGTGTGAAAATGCTGAAGACCAAACCTTTGTCTTACGTAGTCCCACTGATGCCTGCATTAGCCAGTCAGCTTTCTATTCTGCAATAGATCAATGACAGCTCCCAATGATTCCTTAAAACAGGTCATCCATGAGGAATGCTGCAGAAGGATCCCTCTGTCTACCTCTCTCCTTGCCTTTGCTTTGTCAGTGGCTTCCTGGATGGCTATTATTCTACAGTGCAGCAGCTGCATGCTTAATTGGGAGCTAGCAAATGAAAACAACTTGATGTTCACACCTTTACTGTGCTGCATGGCCTAATTTAATAAATAAGGGCAGGAAGGAGGGAGAGATACAAATGGGTGCTTTGTGAGAAAGTATCCAATAAATATGGTTGATGTGCATAGAAAATTCATATACTATCGACAAAACAGAATAAAACGTAATTAGTGACTTGTGGCAAGGCAATATAAGAATGACATTTTAGACTTTCAGTGTGCAAGGACTTGTGGCAGAAGTCTCAGTCTTTATGTGAGAGAAATGAGAGCAAATATTCAATAAAGTATAACCAAAAAAGCATGTAATAAAATGCCAACAGTCTTCCATGGGGTCATTTCATTTGATAAAGAGATCATAATAAATTAATTTTATGACCTAATTTTGTTTCTTTTACTCCATGAAGATTTTTTAGTATAAAGTCATAGGCACACCAAGTCTTTTTGTGCTAAAAAAACCCCAAAGAAACAAATTTCCAGAGAGAAAATAAGGGAACTAGAGAGATTTAGGGAGGAGAATTGTATATCAGTTGTTGCATCACAACCGTTGCTCTTCTAAAATTTTGCCCTATATCTGACCATCTATTCCTCTAGACAGATATACGAGGTACTAAGCCCTGAGATATATGAGGTTACTAAATCTTACACAATAATCACTAAAGTTCACATCCACAAGCCATTTCCAGCATGTTAGTGTATGTTGCAAATGAAACATACATGACAAACATGCAGGGCAATTTTCAAACATTGCTTCATTATGTGTTTAGCCTATGGTAAGGCTAGCAAACACTTCTGAGTTGCTTCTTTTTCTGAAATCTGAAGTTGCCCTCATTGCTTGAGTGATTTTTATCCAAAATGCACTTTTATACCACTCTAATTAAATAATTGAAAAACCTCATATTTCCTATTTGACCCCAAGTGAAAGTCCACCAGTGATCACAGTTTGAAATTGCTCATTAGAATGTATTCATTGAATTTTTTGTTTGTGTCAAATAGCAAATAGATTGAGAAAATTATGCACATATGTGTCCAAAACCAGGGTAATAACTGCTGGTGATTATTTGGTCATTACTGTGCATTACAAAATAATCCTTTATTCATCTTTGATAAAAGCAGTCAAATAATTACTTCTCATATGCCATACAGTGCGCAGAGGTTTTATTTGGAACCTGCTTGTCCTCTCAGTTTTTTATGTACACAGTGATTTTGGGGGATCCAAACAAACACCTGGCTTCTAAATTTGCTTGTTGCAGATCTTTTGCACATGATTGTGTGTTTAAAGTTTGGCTGAATAATAATAATAAAGTAGTTATTAGGTAGTATTGGGTAGTTAAAATGTAGGAACACATGTGCTGTTTTTAATGTGGTTTTTTTGTTGTGGGTTTGGGTTGCTGGTTTGTGGGGTTTTTTCCCCTAAGGGAATGCCTAACTGGGTGGGGAGGCACCTCTACTGCCGGCTCGAACTGGTGATTGTTTTCAATTGAAAACAAAGTTGCACAAGGTCAGAATGGGGCGCTTGTACGATAGTGAGTGTTTCTAAATTGGCTGTTTTCTTGGTGGCTTATTAAGAGCTTGGTTTAATGTTTGCCAGTCTTTTCCACGTAGAATGTTGCCATAAGGGACATAGTATCAAAATGCATAAGAAACAGTCCTACCTAGGCAAGGCAGTTTTTATATTGTTTTCGGTTTTCATTGAACGACATTGCTTGTTTTCAGAACACTGAGTAGATTGCCTAATACAATTATTTATTGAGAAGTGATGACGTCTGTACAAGTTGCATGTTACTTCAATTGAAAGTATTCATAAAATCAAATACAGTTTTTTTAAAAGTAGACAAAAATTGTAAGAAATTCATTTTGAGAGAAGTCACAAAGCATGAAGCAAAAGCCTAGAAGCAGATGAACAGAAGGAAAGAAGAAGAAAACAACAAGATCAGAGTTGTCAACATGTACTGTGAATAAACCCTTCTGCCACCTTGCCCTTTTATATCCAAAGCTGCTGTTTGGGACCAAATCTTCCCACATACTGTTATTTGTCTGTTATTTGACCAAGACAAAACAACAGAAACCCACAAGATGGTAACATGCAGACTCTGCTTCTGTCTTCATCACTCTCTAGTTTCATGCATTCATTCATCTGCAGCTGCCTTCTCTCATCTTTGAGGCTACATCAAGGCTTCCTGCTGCTAGGCTGTGGCGAGACGTCTCAGCTCAGACATCCTGGAGGCAGAATGAAGGCACCCATGAGTGATTGAAGGTAACAGATAGATGGACTAAGTGCTCATTAACAATACGTGTGCCTATGAAAAATCTGGTGCCCCAGGCCAACTGTCCATTTGGCCCAACCCCAGCATTTAACAGTTGCTCAAAAATATTTGTATTCCATTATGGTTCATTTTTTCCACATATTTAGTGTAAAGGATTGCCATAATGGGTTCCAGCTTTTGAACTGGATTGACCTTTCTTGTCAAAATCAGAGCCACGCCAGCAGAAGCTGGAGACTTGTGAAAACTATATGTGAAGCCTGCAGCACATGATCTATTTTAATACAACTTATTTTCTCTCCCTGTGTAGGCCACTGTCTGATGAGCTCAGTGTATTCTGTGAGGAATGTATGTGCAGTGAACAGCAACAGAACACAAGGACAGCAAGCTGAGTTATAAACCATTTTATTCTAGTAGAATGTACCTTGTCTTACCTTCACTAGGTACACAAAAAGTGTTTGAATTGCTGACCTATTCCTCGCTTTTATAGCTTGTTCTGGGCGAAAAAATCAGTCTAAAAATGAGCTGTGGCATTCTCCTAGTTTTTAAGACATTACTTTCTGGAGAATAAAGTACAGTAAACAAAATACTGGAGGCTGGCTTGCCAGCTAACAAAATTAATTACATGAAAAGATATAACTACGATTCTGAGAATGGTATTGTTTCAGAAAATACAAGCAATGTTTGATTATGTGTGAATTTCCAAACATTCTTTGGTAGCTCTGCACAGAATATATGAGTATAATTCTGTCAGACTTCCATTTCTCAAATGATTTTTGTTTCTGTCAGACTCTGGGAGTCAATTTTGTCATGCGTGAACTCAAGAAACTCATTGTAAAGGCATGTCCTTCCTGCAGCATTTGTCTCATCTTACCCATTGTGGGCACTGGTGAGAAGCACTGGCCTTGTTGTCAGCTGCTCAGAGGACTGCTACCTACCAGTTCATGTCCCTACACACAGTTCATGTGTGTTGGGCTGTCTCATGCTCCCTGCAGGAGAAGACAAGGTAGACCTTTCAGTTCTGCCATGTTTATTTTCCTTCTGTGATTAAGTTGGAAAAAGCAGGCTGAACAAGCGAGGTTGGTGATGTTTGAGGTACTTACTTTCTGTAGGTGCTCAGAGGCTCCAACAGCAGTTTGTGGTGATCCTCAAGCCCCATTTCCAACACAGTCATGCTTCTTGCTAATGGAACAGGTGGGAGACGACTCCTCAACCAGAATATTCCTACTGAAGCTGTGGGCAATTTTTTTATTTGCTTGCGCTCAGTATCAACAGACTGTAAGTCAATATTTACTAGAAAACTGTGCAGGGAGCAGAGGTTGATGTTCTTGTAATATTTTATAATATTCTAATTAGCATAAGGAAGCCGATAAAGTCCACAAGATGAAATTTCTCTTCAGACAGAGGTTTTTAATCTATAATAAATTCTGCTTGGGTCCATTTCCTCATAGCAGATGTCAATACAAGGGGAAATACTAAAAGACTTCTATTACAGCTACACTTCTTCCTGAAGCTGTGGCCCCTTGCTCCACAGGCAAGAGAACTGAGTGGCTCATGTCCGTTCTTTTCAGGGTGAGTCACTCTAAAGCCAGCAGGTTACTTTCACTTGTCATAGCTTTTAGTCCAGGTCTGTGAGAGCTTTCATGATGCCCTTGTAGTCTTAAAGTACAAGGGGATTTGTTGTTTGTGAAATCATTCCTCAGTTTGGCAAAGATATCACAATCCCAGGCTGCCACTTCCAAGGCCTTGTAAAATTACAGGTAATAGTAAATATTAAACTACTGACTTGTAAGGGTTCTTTTTTTTTCAGAAAATATATTTATTGTATATGACCAACTGTTCCAAAGCTGATTTCTACTACTTCTTCACAACGATTGCACTCTTGTCCTGCTTCTTTCTATTTATTCCATTCCTATTTTTCTTATAGGTATTATAAATGCTAGCAACTGATATTAAATAAAACAGTATATAAAAATTATTTAAACTGAAAATTTGTGCGTAGCATTCAACCAATAAATGGTGAATCAGAAGGTAATGAAATTTGGTATTTCTTTTATTATTATAAAAGAAAAAGGAGAAGCTAGAAACACAACATGGAATATCTGGGCTATTTCCTATCAGGTATAAGAGCTCACCTGGGTCTTGAACAAAAACTGACATTTAGAAAAGGAAGGATTGAGAACGTAATGAACAAAGGGCAGCTCCCAGAATGCTGGGGCCACCTCCATCATCCCGAAGAACACATCCCTGTCAGCCACCTCCTTCATCATCATGTCCCATGGATGTACCACCTTGTAGACAAGCCTAATCCATGTCACTTATTGTTGGGTCAAAATCTGACTCTTTAATTACAGCTGAGATAAAGCGGGCAGCTGGAACAGAGAGAAGCAACTTTCATTACATAAATGATCTGGAACAGAAGCAGATGAATGGAGTGAAAATTTTTGCACAGAGGGTGACGGACACACTAACACCACCACTTCAGAGGTAAAATGTGGATAGTTTGGGGAGTTTTTTTAGATAAGTGAATTTTTCTGTAAATATGTAGCTCTCCTTACTGTTGCAAACAGTCAGCTACCATGGGAATGCAGCATGCAAGGTTTTGAATTTCACCCCAGAACTGTATCCACATATCCTGCTATCACAAGCCTTAGGCACCTAGAAGAAACAGAAAAGAAATTAAAGTAAATAATCAGAAGACTGTATGACATTAATGACATTAATTTCTATTTAAAATAGACTTTGTAGATATTCCTCAGAGAGCTCTCAAGAGTATCTCGTCATATTGTGAGATTTTCTAAGCAATGACAGGTTTCTAATGACTGATAGAGAACAGTATTA
Organism: Cephalopterus ornatus; assembly: GCA_013396775.1. Lineage (NCBI taxonomy): Eukaryota > Metazoa > Chordata > Aves > Passeriformes > Cotingidae > Cephalopterus > Cephalopterus ornatus. The sequence goes on from VZRE01011759.1 coordinate 227,108, forward strand.
TTTTCCAAGTGATCAGTGTGGTTTCCTTTCATCTTTGAGTTTCTATGAAAGAAACCCCTAATTTAAAGTCTAATATCTTTCTTCTGTTCCCATATGCAGCAGATGGCACACGCGACTACATCCTACTTTCTAATTCCTATGTGACATTTATTATTCATCAGAAAGGAAGTTTAAAAATATTATCTTTTCAGCTTCTGGTTTGGCTAATCAAATAAATTAAAGAAAATATTTCTTGAAAAAAATCGTATTTGAAGACATAAAAGCTATTAAAAGTATAGCATAGGGGCCACCCAGTGGGGCAGCAGTATATTGTTCTATCAAAGAGTAGTTCAATGAAGAAAGCACAATTGTTGAAACCCCTTACAACCATATTCCACTATGTATTTTTGTGTTCATCTGATGATATTTCTTGATTAAGTACTAGGGGAATTCGACTAATGCTCAAATACCAGTGATCATATATTCAAACATACTCAAGTTTTCTTCAATTTGTGATCACAGAATCATTTTATTAGGCTCTAGAGAAGTGCTTATTAATGCCTCTTTCCGAACTGCAGGCAAGGTTTTAACTTATTTTTACATGTAATTCTCTTTGCATATATCTTTAATTAAAGGAAACTATTGTTTTTCAATTAAGTGAAAATCTGTATTTTAAATGGGCATGTTGCACTATAGCACATCAGTACTATAATATATCAGACATAAAGAGTGGAAAAATCTTGGACAGCAAGGCAAATCTGCCTGAGAAATAAAAAAAGAATTCCATGCTGGTAGGTAATTTTTCTTTAGGCTGAAGTAGTTCTAGTGTTGGGTCATCAAAGACACCTGAATGCTTTAGAAACACAAATTCTTGGTATTCAAAAAGGCTTTTTTTCCTAGTAAATGACATTAGATTTTCATTGTTTAAATTATATTGTAAAAACAACTAGATCCTTCTCAGCTCACAGGATACGAGTTCCAAGTTTACCCAACACTGATCCCATGTAGAAGTTCTGGCCCTGACCTAGAGTTTGTACACTTTCTAAACTGTTTCCGTTGCTAATGACGCAAAAAAAAAGTTGGAAGGGCAATTCAGCTTTCTCTTTTGGTTTAAAAAAAAAAAAAAAAGTAGATTTAATCCAGAATTTGATGTTGCGTTAGTTTTCTAAAGTGGTAGGGTGCTTTGGACTATGCCTTCCTGCTATATCTTCTCAGCCTCTTGAGTGGAAAGAGATCAGTTCCATGGTAATGCTTTTTTTAAAAGTATCACAGACAGCTGTTCTTAAAAACAAAAGCAAGTCACTGGGTAAAATATCTTACAAAATACCTGGCCTAAAGAAAGATAAAGAGTATTTCTTATTAATTCATACTCTTGTTACTGAATTGTAGTAAAAATAATTAAAAATACTTTCATGTGGGGTCTGTCTATGTCCATTGTAGAAGTCACACATATCTTGCTGCATACAAATAAGCATCTAAAGGACATCAGTGCATGACTTTCAACAGATTCAACATTCTTGAATTCAGGGCATATATATACCAGTTAGTCTTGTAATTACTCTTCACTGTGCAACATCTCTCTGAGCAATCATAGATCCAAATTTCTTAGTTATTGCTTTGATATTAATAATTAAATTCCACTGGCTATAAAGTAAGGTGTGTTTAGCAGAGGTTACACTAATGTATGATCTTAATCTGAATTACCTTTGTAGAAAGTCGCCCTGATAATAGCAAAAGAAGATCAGAAGAAGAGCTGTAAATTTGCCTTATTTCCTTGTCATATAACATCTACTTTTATCCTTTTTTTTTCTTTTTAAGCCCTGGAAGGATGCAGTTCCTGAGAACTTAATACCTTCAGTGATGCTTCTTAGCAGTCAGCTGAATGACTCTGATGCAGATGGATCCAGAATCTTCAGGTCTTGGAGCCATACTCTTCGCCAAGAGGCTGTTGTCCTTGTTAAATGCTAAAAATTTCTGCCAGAATATAATTACCCCAAAATAATCGTAGTAAGGGAGAAAAGATGAATATGACCTCTTATGACCTTGAAAGTTTTTATATAAATGTGTGGCATTCTGGGACAGCTTTCCAAAAGAAGTGTCTTTGTGCAAGTAATCTTGAAATATTTGGAGTCACCTTAAGAGTTGTTTCAAAAAGTAGCAAACAGATATCAGGATGATCACGCTGGGCTAAGTGGTTCTGTTGTGATCCAGGTCTTCACTCATGCTTTCTTCTTAGTGAGCAAAAAGGCTCACCTATTTTATTTAAGCTTATGAGATTTTGACTCCTTAGTTGATGAAACTTGGATTAATTTTCATAAGGCTTGCAAAAGCTATTTTTCAAAAATTTTAGAATGTATTTGAAATTGACTGCTACCTTTATCTGTGGAGTATAGCTTCTTTTTTTTTTAAATTTTCAAAGTAATGTTAACCAATAAGAATGCAAAGTATACATTCAGAATAAATCCCTTGCATATGCTCCTTTCAAAGTTCATGTGGTAATGACACCTACTATTTTTTTATCAAAGACAGTATATGTTTTCAATTTGAATCATTTTCTCTATCTATGTTCCTATCCAGTTCTTAACTAGTTATTAAAATAACTGAAATTTATTTTCTTCAATATTAAAAAAGGTACTGACAGATGGATTAATACGATCATACTCTTCAAAGCTCCTGAAAGTAATTTGCCTCTGAGAGATGGAAATAAAACAGTAATTATTAGTCCAAGGATTTTGTAGGTTAATCTAATTAAGAATCCAGACTTGTTATGTCTTGGTTGAAGTTCTAGTACCAAAGGAATTTATAGCTCATTTCACTAGAATTTTTTTTTGCCATCTGCCTACAGACAAAAAAAAAAAAAAAAAAAAAAAGATTGCTTCGGTACCTACAGCTTGCATCACACTTCCACAACGCATCATATTTTTGCTACTACATCCAGATGGGCTGCTCATTTGCTATGTACTTACTAATATTCTTCAGGCCTGATCATAATGGGGGAAGAAGATTTGCAGTATATCTTGCAATTTTTAAATGTATTGTTTTGGTATATACAGTGGCCTTGACCCTCTACCTCACACTTTCTCCTTTTTCCCCAGCTTTCCCTCTATCTCTTTCTAACACTGTACCTCAGATACCACTGTCATTCATAACAGGATAGAAGTCTGGATAGATATTAATGAGATAGCACAATCTTTTGTGTCTTTATATCCTAAATACTATTTTTTTAAATGGATATGCATGCATATAATTTTCTACTAAATTTGATTGCCGTATAGTTGCAAGGTTATTTATGTGAATTCTGGTCATGGTACTTCCATAATATTCTCATCTGTTTGGTAATAACTGACTTCATATTTATTATTTGCTAATACTGAAGTTCTGAAAATTTAAGATAAAAACTGATTTAGTCTTTTCAGTAGGGCCTACCCTATGAATGCTCTTCAGATACAAATAAAATAATCCATTATTAATTTGGCATAATTTTTTTAGATCATAGCTTTCATTAAAAAAATACTCAGTAAATCTTTTGGTGAAGGAAATATTTGCCATGCATATATGGGAGTTTTTTCTCTCAGACTTTCTGTAAACTTCCTACTCATCAAATGTCATTCTGTTGACAGGTGTCAGGGGGCCAAATATTATTCTTTTTTCCACTGATGATAGGCTGAGAATTAAAAATCCAGATACAAATACCTTCAGCCATTTCTGAAAAAGCTAAAGAGAAGATAGACAAAATATCTGTATTTGATCATATGAAATCTGTCTTCTAATCTCCTTTACTATGATCCCGTTCTTTGTTTTCAGTTTTATCAAAAGGAAAGGAAAACCCTTGTTTGACTCTTCCAAAGTAACTATTACTAACAAGTAAAAAATGAAGCTTTTAATGCTTGAAAGATAAACATAATCTAATCTAAATGTTTTGTATTTCACAGCTCCCACAGAACAGTTCTTTACTTGGTAAAAGCCTAGTCTGGCCAATGGACCCACTTTTTCTACAAATACTGTCATTCAGTCATTACCAACAGAGACCTACCGAATGTTTATGGTCCTTTTCATTTTACCCCTCGTTTTTCCCATCAAAATTAAATAATAAAGTCTTCGAGCCAAAGGGGCCCTTAAAGGCTCCCTTTGTCCCTACATTCATTGGCATGTAGGCACCAACAAAATCAAGGCAAAATGGATGCTATCATTCAAACACATATGAGCTTCAATTTATAGCTAGTTGTTGAATCCTCCTTCCCAGCAAGTATTTATGTTATGAAATGGGTGTCCAAAATTAGTTTTGGGTTGGTTTATATGCTCTGTGTTTCTAGAAATACAGCTCTTTGAAAAATGTGCATTAAATTGAAAAAGGGTCTCTGAAGAACATGTGCACAAGGTACGTTTTAAGTCTGATCAGGGTGGAATTGTTCACAGCAATGTTGTTCCTGTGTTGGTGCAGTGGTCTGCATCCATAGATCCAGAACTGCACTCATGCAGATGGAGCTCTGAAGACAAAGCTGCCTTCCAAATCCATTGATTTTTGTCCCCTTAATAAATATTCTCAGACAGTAAAATCTAATGAGATGAAATTAAATAGTTTCACAGGATTTTGTCTTTTTATCCCAGTAATCATTTGGCCTTTCTGCTGAGGCTTTATTATTCTCAAACATAATTCTGTGATCCCCATGCAGATGAAACACTAACACAGATGATAATGTAAAACTCTCCTTATTATTCCTCATAAGAACTTCAATAAATCATTGTAGTGTTATCATTATTCAGACTTGTTTTGACAAGGCTACAACCTTCATGTTTCAAAATGAGTTAGGTCTGAATTTATCTAAGCCCAGGGTACTTTATGTGTTCTGAAAATGTCATGAAATTTTCGCTGCCATATATCTTCATAGTGGTAATTTACTGCCAGAACCATATGTTCCTAATCTTAGATTACAGCTGTATAAAACACTCAAAATTGTGTTCATTAAAAGTACGCCTGTGGTTAGGTCAGCCTATCTATATTTATTTTAGGTATGAGGTAGAATTCTTATTCGATTGCTAGTCACTTGGTAGGGACTGTAGCACACATAGGAATGGCACAGAGAAACTGAGAAGAAAAGCAAGTGTGACTACAAGACATTTTTTTTCCATGAAAGGAAAATTCATATTCTTATTCAGAGGGATGTGTATACATCAAACATTTGCTCAATCCCAAAATATAACTTAAATGTTGGCATAGAAAGAAAATGCCAAAGGTAATGCCTCGAAGTGTAAATTCCTTTTGATAAACATTCAGGGTTATAGTTTTCATTCTGTTTAAGAAGTTGGAGAAAAATATTGTCAAGTACACTGCAGCAAAAGAGCATCCAAAAGAAAAGCATCTGGGGAAAAAAAAAAATTGAACCTGAGAGCTTATGGTTGCCTTTCTTACTCTTCTCTCAAAGTAGAGAGATGCTTGTTATATGTAAGAGAATTCTTCAAAGGGAATTCCAGTGCAGTGTGTGTTACGAGAAATACCATGTAGTAATGCTAATTTATTTTTGGTGTTGTTGTTTAAGCAAGTTAAATAGATGTATAAAATTTGCATGAGTTGTTGGCACGCAAGTTATTGCTTCCTGGGGACTGCAGCAAGTTACTGAAACCTTTTTGAAATGATGTCATGATTTTTTGTAATTGAATATGCATATTTTACATGTTAGAGGCTGAAACCCACTTTTTTTGGCAGGCTCTTTCAACAGATGCACATGCTGGGGCCCTATTCTAGGAGATCTTGCAGCATACATAAGTCAATATTTGTGCATAATTTATAAAACTGAACAGTGGAACATGGCTTTTCCATCAAATTTACATGATCATATTTCCCTCACTTTGTTTTTTGCTTAACAGGATGTAGAAGCCCCAAAGACATCAAGATGTGGGAATAAAAATTATAATATAGTATGAGAAACTAAACATTATTAGCTAATTCTAGTGGAAATTGACATTTTTTTCTGAAGGAAAAGTACAAATGGAAAACAGAAACAAAGGGGAGTATTGAAAACTTGTAATTAGTCTTTCAATCCATACTCCCAAGTCTCTGAATGTTTCTCTTTAATTAGCCTGTCTTTCAATTTCTTGCAGGTTTTGATGAAAGAGATAAGTACAGGCAAGGTTGTACTGAGCAGAAACCATTTTCGAAACATGTCTGAAGTGTTCATAATATTAGTTAAAGAGTTGTCTGTATATCTTGCAGTTCTTTATATTGCCTTTCTTCATTTCAACTGTAAGAAAGGGAAGACACACAATAAATATGCTTGTGAGGAAAGTGAATGTCTCAAACATGATGCTAATAGTGACTGAAGGTCGCTGAATTCAACCCACTGATTTCTACCACTTCTAATCTACTGATTGGAAATCTATTGAAAAAAACCCCATGTGTTTAATACATCATCATCCACTTTCTATACAGATCAAAAGTCAAACAGATATTAAGATAAACACTGTTTGACTTCTTTGACTTGCTGACAAATTATTAACTTTGAAATTGTACCATAAAAAGTAAAGAAAATTTTTAAGGAGAATACAGATATCACAGGATAGTGATGTTTTATCTCCTATATTTTTATAAGCAAATAATAAGTCATATGCTACTGATCAGAGAATCAATAAATGTTAAAATGAATATTAGCTGTATCCGGTTTTTCAGCTATATCCAGTGAACACATGGTACAGGATAGTTTACATATCCAGGAGTACACTAGGGTAAGGGTTTTAGAACTATTATTGTAGAAGATAAGCCCGAACCGTGATTTCTGTGGATTGGAATATATTTTATTAATGACTTAATGACAAATTATGCCAATGTAGTGAGTGTTTTATTAGAACTATTCTGAAATATTAAAAATCCTATAAACTGTTGTAGGATATGTTGCATCTCACAACACCTCGAGGTTTATGAGAAAAGTTTAATAAAGATTCTAGAGCATGCTGGCTTATTTTGACCCATAATGACAGCATGTAATTGATTATTTTCTATTTAGAAAAGCAAGATGAGGAGGAAAACTAAAAATCCAATCCTAATCTGCCATCAGGTGCTCCCTGATGTTGGTTTGAATTTGCTTCCCATTAAGAAAGAATGACATAATGATGACCAAATTTCAAAATTTCTCATTCCCGGAAAAATATCCATTGGTCAATATATTAGCTAAAGGTTTTTGATGTACAAGTCCAAGAACTGGATTATTAATTTATTTCTGGTGTAATAAAAATCCTGCATTAAGTGCCCTATATATAATATCTTCTTATTTCTAATTTTGGAACCAGGAAATACTAAAATATTTTTAAAAATCTGAAAAAAAGAATTTATGACTATTACAGATTCAGAAAATGTCTTTCTTTGGCTTTGTTTACATTACACAAATTTTATAATGAATAAATAGCCTTGCTTTGCAGTGAAAATATATCAATCTATTTATTACTGCTGATATTGAGTAAAACTCTAAATATCAAACCTTTTAGAAGTCACTAAAAACCATAAAATTGGAATTAATCTAAAATTCTTTCATGAAAACTTGAGTCAATATCCAGATCTTGTCAAATTCACACTAAGTTAATGGTTTTACTGAAAACTAAGAGAAAAGTTCTTCAATTTCAACTTAGATATGCTTTTGTTATGAAGATTTATTTATATAGCTCTAGTTTTTAGTGTAGCCTTTGTTTTATACAATGAGTAGGAGAAACTTTTGGTAACAAAGATTTATTGCTCCACAGATAACAAACGAACAACCATTATGGCAGTATCACAAGAAGCTCCTGTACTTGCATGGTGATGAACAGCTATTCTGGTGACAAGCATGGGCTGCCAATTTTAGTAACAGTTTTCAGTCACAAAGTTTAGATTCGGGCATGAACTTTCCAAGGAATATGAAATAATTAGCTACAAGCCTTTTAGTTTTGGCTCCTTTTAATATGAGAAAGTGGAGGGTTTTTCACGAAATACACTAGGTATTGGGCTTCTCTGCACATTTTACCTGTAAGTGAGCTGATGTACATCATGTACAGCATTAGATACACTGCAAAAATCTGTAAGTGTCCAGAATATAAACTAGCTGTTGTCACTAATTATAGCCACCAGACCTCATTCCCATTAGTCAAAAGACTTCATTTCAGAAAAGATGCCTGGAGATCAGCACTAACCAACTGTTGTTTTAAAACAATTCTGTCTTGAAGTATCTGAAAGAATAACTGGGAAAATAGACCAAGACTTAGCTTTCACATTCCTGGCAACTTTTATTGGCATTCTACTACAGACACTGCTTTTAACATCTTGCCGTCATAAATTTCAAATAATATGATAATGATGTCAAAGATTTGGTGTTAGATCTGGCATCAAGAACATCGTTTACGCATACAGTGATAATCTTCCTTATTTAACAGAGAGAAATAGCTAAGAATTCAGCTTTATCAAGTGTATCATAACACAACTAGAATAATGAGTCTAAGGACAATTTCCTAGTATGCAGATGTGATTAAATTGGGTAGAACATCAAGTAATGAGAAGTAATAAAGAAGGACTTGAATCACTGAAGAAATATGCCTGAGCTAATTTATAGTAAATAGGCTTTGACAAAGACTGATGTATCGTAAGTTGCTAAAAGAAAACTCATCTGTGTGAACGGAACAGTGCAGAAGTCTTCTTATTTCAGACAGACAATCCACACCTCTGCCAATATTCTATACAGTATACTTTACTCATATTAAACGGCACTTTATATGTAAATATTGTTCAAATTTAATGTGTCATGAAAAAAAGGACTGTGAAGCATCAAAAGAAAAGCAATGGAAAGGGAAGAAAAAAGAAAAAACCTAGGAAAGAGTGGGAAAAAACCAGAAGAACAAAGTATTTCAAGTTCTGTTGAAACCTTCAAAGCTATATTCAAAGACAGAGTGAAGAGAAAAATCCTGCTTTAGTAGGAAGAGTCAGTAGATTGAATAGTCCCTTCTTTTCTATGTTTAAATCCTTATTATTCTTTGTGAGATTACTGAGTTCTGGTTGCTTTTTCAAGTGGAAAAATGTTGTTAAATGTTACCTTTGAAAATGTAGAAGCTTTTTCCTCCTCTTTTTTTCTGCATTTCTTTACCTTTATTGAAAATCTAAGTCTCAACAGAAATGGATTTTGGAACTTTAGTAAAGATAAGTGTTTCAAACTTTAGCTGCTTACCTAAAACTTAAACCAAAGTAGCCTAGAAAACTCATTGAAATAAACACCCTGTACTACACACATGTACCAAAATATAGCAGTATGTTATTCTGTGTGCATTTGGTGACTGCTAGCCTATATGCTTAGATTTCACCATGCCCTTTGTATTCACTAAGGGCTCTTCAGTCACTCTAGAAGGCCTTTCTGACCCTTTTTAATTAGCCATACTGTCCCCAACTGCAGTCTAATTATCCCCTTTATTTACCACAGTCACCACCCTTGTCCTGAATGCAACCCCAATTTAACTATTTGTTTTACCTTCAGAGTGAGATATCTTAACCAGTTTCTCTCTCTCATCTCTTCAGCCTGATGTCTGAGCAATAACCACAAATGAAAGCTAATGTTAAAACTGTGCCAGTACCTCCTTCCCCTGTGTAGTACACAGGGAGCCAACCAGATTCAGGAGAGCTCTCATTTTGCAGCATTTAGTGTTTTCTTCATGATTTTGAAATGTACATTTATGAATCCAGAAATGAAATTAAATAACCAAGGGCTATCTACAATCTTTAACGGTCAATGTGCAGAATTCCCAAATTATTGAAATCTATGTAAAGCAGAAGAACGACATTTGTTTGCCCATTCTACTTTTAATTTCTTCATACTTGAATGCATCAGCTTCTTGTTATAGCTATCTGTGCACTGAGAAAGCAAGCAAGCGGGGTAAGTGTTACTGCTTCAGTATTTTTGACTATTGCAGCTGGTCGTTCGTGAAGTCAACTGGAAACTGGATGCTTTTGTGCTTTTCTCTTTGTATCAATTTCTGGAATAAGTCTGATGACATATTAAGGTGAAACACAAGTAGAAAAGACCTGATCTTTATATCAACTATGATCATAAAATGAGTGAAATGTTTACCATAATAGAATGTATGCTATACTATTTCTTGTTCTTTCTATGCTGAATTAAAATGACAGTTCTTTATGGTTTAGATTTTCATTGTTAGAAAATGGCTGCTGTATATAAAGTAATAGAGGGCACACAAAGCCTGCCTGTCTCATTTTCTCTGTGTCTTTCAAAATAACCTCATCTAGAAGGAAACTAGTTTCTGCTTTGTCTCTGTCTCTGAAGTATACCATCTCCCAAGGGAAGGGGAAGAATCTATATATTTGCCAAGATAAAAAACCACACTGAAATATGTTTTATGATCTTATAAATTAATTTTTATATAATAATTGAAATTATGTTTGCTTGAATAAGGAGTCGATTATGCAAAGTATAGAATCAGCAAATCTCCATAGTAGTGGAATGCTCTGAAACCTGTACTAAATTAAATTAAATGTAATTTAATAAAAACAGGGAAAAAATTGTATTTCCAGGAGTAAAAATTAATTTGAACTGAATGTTATAAAATAACCACATATCTTGTCACTATCTTCATACTAGTACAATAATGCTTCAGGACTTCTGGCACACCTCAGGAGGATGAATGCACTTCCAGAAAAGCAGAGTAAAGCAAATACGACCAGTCACGTTTTACTGTGATTATATATGCATTTTCCATCGAGAAATATTATAGTTATGGGGTTTCAGCAGGGGTATTTTACTATATCCTTGAACAAATATCCCTTGAAAGACAAAAAAGAAAAAAATTGAAATTACCACAACTATTTTAGGGCTCTGCTAATACTAGTACTGCTTTTGCCAAGTTTCTGTTTCCCTTTGTTTCTTTACCCAAGCTCTGTGTATCTCTTGGCTAACCTGATGACACTTAGACCTTTGAGATTGTCTTCTTGCTGTTTTGCATATGTCTAGTCCGTTTCTTTGATGTATAGACACATATTTCTAACAGTAATTATAATTAGAAGCAGTGCTGATTAACCACATTGTAGTACTTTTCAGTTTTCTCAGTCTTTTCTAATAAGCAAACATATGAAGTCAGAGGGAGCAGAAGACTACAATAATTCCAAATCATACGATTTGTGTCAGAGAGTGCCAATGACTGACTCTGTTTGGATAAATGCCCTGACTTGTTTATGTTTGGGGTTTAGATAAATTAGTGATGAGAATGGAAACCTCATGAAGGAATGAAGGAAGCCATAAGATCTCTTCATTAAGAATCATTTTTTTCCCCCTCCAAATAAACAATGTTTTATCATTCTATAAGATCAAAGATATTAGGTCCAAACAGTTTTATTATGAGCGACTGAATAACTGAAGTTGATAAAGAGGCACTGATTTCTGTCATCCAAGGACACACAATCAAGAAGTGTTCATTAGCTGCAGAAAAGAAAGTGATACAGCTGGCCATATACTGGTTACTTAAGTGCCATTATCTGTACAGCGCTCTGATTGTACCGTATCCATGGTCACTGAAGATGGTACTTGATAAATTATTTATAAACCCGAAGATACTCTTAATATTCAGTTGGAAAATTAAACGGATTCTTTCCCCCGTCATACTTTCATTTTCTGCCTCTGAGGTATCAGTTTTAAAACACCTGGCAAACACACAGACGTGCCTTCGAGCACCTACAGCAGGATTTGCTGTGATCCTTCTCTGAATTTCATGGTTAGCCACTCATTTACGCAGCTGACTAAATGAACACATCATGGAGTGCTAGCTCTACAGCTTCTCTGTGTAATAATGAAACAATTGCCAATGTCAGAATTTTCCTTAAAATGGTATAAGAATGTATTTTACACCACAGATGTTCCAAATGTTCTTCCAAGTAAGATATCCCAGCTTGTCGGGGGTTTTACTTGTTATTGTTAATAATAATAATAATAATAATAATCACCACCATCATCATCATTTCTATGCTACCTCTATCAAACACATTCAAACAAATTCTCTTTTCAGATGCATATTCCTCTGGACACATTATGCCTTTGAGGGAAATCTTTAAGCAATTCTGGTTTGCTGCGTATACAGCCCAAAGCATATCCAAGGTTGTCTGTATTCTAATTCTAGCATGTGGCTGCTTCACAGAATTGCAGAGGGTGTTTGAGCTCAGGTGGGAGTGAGTGAAGAGGTTAGCTCCTTTTTGAACATGCATCACATTTATTTTTCTCTTCAGACACTTGGCACAATAACAACTTTTGTGAATTGCTGAGTTGTTTGGGGTTTTTTGCATAATAAATGTTGGTTTGTTTTGATAATAGCTGGAGGGTATCTGTCAGTTTGTAGCATGATCTTGGAAATAAAAGAAGTGTCTACTGCCTTGCAAAATAGAAAATAAATCTCTGCTCAATTTATGAAGCTCCCCAAGGAACTCGTGTTGAATATTCAAATAAATTCAGAAAGCACTGAACTACAAGAGTTTTAAATGTGCCTTCAAGAGGCAGAGTCCTTTCTCCTAAATCCTGTTTGTTGACTGTGGTAAAAATATTTCTCATCTTGCTCTGATGAGACTCCAGGAAAATGAAAATGAAAAAATTCAAACCCCAAATAAAAAATTAAAACACATGAAAATTCATTATAGCACTCTAGTCTACGAAGATAAAAATAATTCTACTGCTTGATGATGGCAAGATGAGTAAGAAGAAAGTTGCACAATTGAAAACCATAAAAATTGCTAATAAGTATGCTTTCAGAGAGTTTAATGTTGGTACTCAGAAGTGTATTGTGTTGGGATCCTTGATAAGAATTGACATGCTTGTTATTTTTGATTGACATGAATAAGCAAAACGGAATCACATTTATTACTGTCTTGTTTTTAATGACACTTTTACACTAATCAGAGTTTTCCAGGAATATGGAAAATATTTTTTTAATAATGGTGACTCTATGGAATTTCAAGAAATAGAGACTAAGATTTACTTTCTGATTCTTTTTTTTCCTCTGTTAAAGTATGTTAAATGCAAAATCTCTAGTGCAAAATTTTGCAATATTTAGCTTCAAACTATTTTGGGTCAGTCCTAATGGAGATAGAGTTTGAGCAAATTTTCTCCTCTATGCCTGACCCTTAGTTTTATAATGAACTAATAGTTTAACAAGGGATTTGACCAGAAGATGGAATCAGTTAGCATCTTCATGCATAAAAATTCTTATATGAATAATTTTGTAAAATAGGAAGATAATGGACTGAAACATTAATTATTACACAGGAAGTAGCCAAACAAAAGATTTACTGAGACTGGAAGTAAAAGGGAAACATCTAAATCTTAAGCGGAATAATGAACTTTTTTATAACTTTGCAACCTAACGTTTCCACACTCTGACACATGCAGCTCTCTAAGTGACACTTAGAGAATCATACTTTTTCTTACTACAGTTGAAGTTTACCATCATAAGATCATAAGACTTGAGAAAATATGGTCACTGGTTCCCCAAAAGACCTGAAAAACCTGAAGCTATACAATAGTTTAGAAGACAACTGATGGCAATATCCCATTTCTGAGCTAACACTTTCTTCTTTTATGTGCATCTGTAGAGTTCTCACCAATCACAATATAGTGTGATACCATGCACTAAAATAGAGTTTTCCCATTGAATTCAATGAAACAGGGATTTTGCCTACAATTGCAGCATTTTCTTATCTCTAACCATGATCTGTTGCAGCACGTGTGGAGATACCTCTTGTGAGACATGATTTTATTCTGGATGCATTACTATCAGGATATACTGGAGGCTGAATTGAGAGCACCTGGCCCATTGAGGTCACTGCTTTGGAAAGTGCTGCTGCTCTTACTTTGCTCTAGACAGTGGAAGGGTCCCTCTAGAGAGATAGATACTCCTGAGACTCAACAGCCACACCTAGCAGGAGCTGCTACTGAATATAGCTCTGGTAATCTGAATAAAGTTATGGGTGCCAGTGCTGTCACCCTTAATGGCAAGCCCACGTCAGTGCAGGGAAGAGGGGTCTCACTAGCTAAGGGATACTAGCTAAGATGTGGAAACGCTGGGTATCTCATCATCAGAACTGCATTCTGCTGCCTTCCCAAACTACCAAGACACCCTGGCCAGAGTTCAGTGGAGGTATCACCTTCCAACCCAGACAAGGAAGACAGCCAGTTCTGTTCAGTAGACTGCATCCCTGCATCCTTATGGCTCTGTCCCAATACCACTCCCTGGGGTGTCTGTACCTTCCTTCTAAGAGCACTCTGAAACCACCTCCTCCTTATCTCCTCTCTTCCAGACTGGCATAATGTGCTGCCACACTAAGGTGACTGGAGGTACACCAGCATCACCACCAATTTCAGCCCGTGCTAAGCTGTGTGCAGTGTGTGTGCAGTGACACAGGTCAGGTCATAGCGAGTGCCAGAATCATCTTAGGCATTCTGCAAAATTTGGAAAATGAGAATTCTTCTTGATAATGCTGTGATACACTACACGTGCCCCAACCAGGCGCTGGAGCCCTGAGTCCCTTCACTGGAGTAACTTCCAGAAGCTTTTGTCTACCCCTTTGAAAGACTACATGCATTAGATAGCCACAGCCACAATACAGAGCACATGAGAAACCACAAAATTACTTATCAAAGTATAATTAAACCATGCTGTTCTGAATAATTTGTATCTATTGCATTTAAAGCCTTTTTTCTGGGCTTACTTCTAAGAGTCTTTTGGAGCCAGTAAAAACGCAGACAGACTGAAATGATGGAATGGGATTTTGGTCTAAAGATGGAGCTGAATGCTCCGTGTACAGTATGCATCTTTAAACAGCAGCAGGTAACCAGTATTTTGAGCTGAATACTATTTTTTGGTTTTAAATATTACATAAGTTAAATTAGAATGTATGAGCTGTGACAAATATTCTATGGTTACCATTTTTAATGTTAATTTTTTAAATTTTTTAATGTTTAATATCTTAATTGAACACGATACATTGACAAATTTTATTCCTGTATATGTTATTAATTGACCTGTCATTGAAATATGTATGTTGTTTCCATAATGTTGATTGTTCATTTTTACGTTGTTCCAGGAACTCAAAATAAAGATCTGGTATTTTCTATGTTTCTCTTCATTGTTTCCAGATATTTCACTGTATGCTTTTGCTATTTTGTGTAGGTTTTGTGCCGTAAAGTTAAATATGAATGCTTCTTGCGGGTCCCTTCCAAACTCAGCATGTTCTATGATTCTGTGAATGCTGATTTATCTGCAAGACACACATGGAGGGAGAAGTCTCATTAGGCACTTGGGGAAGAAAGCACACTTTTCACAAATGAACTGTTATTTTCTTTCCCATTTCAGCACCCATGTACTCAGGGACATTGGAGCAGCTGTGAGGAGAATGATGGATGTTCCAAATCAGTTACCATTGAGCTCCTACAATTTTAAAAGGTCATAGAGTGAAGAAAATGAAAAACTTTTGTTCTGGAAGAAACAAAGTTACCCTGGCATCGCAATCAAGGCAGCAAATAGCTTTGTGCTCTTATCACACAAAATCCTAAAACTATATGTAAAATATTTTTCATTTTTACAAGGATGTTTTCTCTTTAACTCTTTGAGTTTGACTTATTATTACTGTGCTTTCATTTATTTTGTGATCAAAATTTGATCTCAATGTATTTGTATACTTCTAATCTCTTATTTACACATATTTTGCATCCCTCAAGTGTCCAGGCAGCACAAGTATTCCCACACAGTCAATATATTATTTCTCTTTCTAGCGCTCTTTTTTTCTGTATCAGTTCTGTACCTATGACCATAAGAAAGATAACTGAATTAAGATTTTGCTTTTTTTCCAGCTGTAGTTACCTGTAAATTCTTGTTCTCCTCAGCACTAAACCTTATTTTCTTCTAGTTGTCAGTTATATTTCTGTGCACATCTAAAGAGAACAATACTTTCAGCTAGTATCTTACATGAACATTCTCTACTCATTGCTTTCTTTTGATTATGCAGTCACAGAGCCATGAAGGTAAGTATTTGCCTAACTTCTATTTAGACCTGACTTGCTGATTAAAAAATATCAGAATACAGACCCTTGAATAAGAGTCAGGTGCACAAATATCCTTGTGAATTTTCTTCAGTAAAACAGAAATAGTCTCACTGTGCAAGCTGAACAGTTCAAGTAGGATTCTAAGCAGTTTCCACTGAGAGTCTGCTAAGGATCTAGTAAGTGGTGACTCAGAGGATCCTTTGTAACCTGATGTTACAAAGAATTAGTTTTTGTCTTAGTGCCCACTTACATCTTTGTTATTTTTAAGCCATAATGAGTTGAAGCTGTTTCAAGGTTCTTTGTTCCCCATAATTATACTGGCAGAACTCCTAAAGAATCCCAGAGCCCCTCCCTCTGTTACAGGTAACAGTACTTAGCTGCATCTTTTTTTCTTCCGCTTACATACAGCAGAGCTTTTCTCCTCTTGATCAGTACAGTTGTTTGGGGTTTTTTTCTAAGAACCTTAGAGTCAACCTTTATTGAATAATAGTGATCAGAACTTTACACAGTATTAAATGAGGATTCACTAATATCCAGCACATGGTTTTCCTGGAAACCTTCTTACATGATCGGATTGGATTTTCTACAGCTGAAACAACAAATATTTTGCTGTCATTCTGCACTCAACTAACTTGCAATTTTCTAGTGGAGGAGATGGTGACCTACCGACCTCAGTATTCTCCACACAGATTTTAAGACGTGGTATGGGCATATAAATAAATGAAGAAAATAGATACCAAAAGAACTTTAACTGACTGTTCTTATCACAGACTCTTCTGTGATGCTAAGTGAGACACAAATACTAACAGCATTGTCTCCCATAAACTATGCTTGCCAGCTTGGTTGCAGTAAAACCAGTTGGGAAGTGCAAAGTAAACATATGCAGATATTCTTCCCAAGAATGCCAAGGCAGTTGAAGGATTAAAACAAAAGGTTTGTTTCAGATGCGAGGACCACTTTTTTACAATGCAGCATGCATCGGACCTTCAGGGACTAAAGAAATGCCCTGCCTCCTCCAGGCCTCTTGTATCTTCTCTCTCTCTCTTCCCACACCCTGTCTGGCCCAAGGAGACCTTGTACATGTCTGCAAACACATTATCTCCCTGCACACCACAGAGAGAGATATCTTGCTCACAGCTTTTCCCCGTAACTTTTTCTGAAATGCAGAAGGAAGGAAAAAAAATCTTTTAATGGAATAACAGTCATCTAATATGTCTAAAGAGAAACAAAGGGTGCTCAAAGTAGAGACTGGGGACACTAAGATTTCCTGAGATGTGTTGGATGTATTAATGAAAGTTGCCATCAAGACATATCCTGGCTGCAAAAGGAGTATACCTTGTGTTTTTTCACATTGTGTGTGAGTAAACTGTGGGATTTATTGTTTCAAAAAGCAAAAGACCTAAACTGTGAGTGCAAAAAGTAATTAGACACATTTATTGAACAAAAAAACAGCTAGCAGCCCCCTAAATCGCTTGAGCTGCAAGGTTATGATTACTGTCCATAAATTACTCTTGCTTTTTTTCACTAAATATCTGCTATGGGTCAATTTCAGAGAATCTTGGGATAGATCAAAACTTATCTTACTTAATGTAGTTGGTCTGCACATGCTACATGTAAATCAAGGAGTCTGACCTCTTGGTCCAGCAAGACACTTGGTTCGTTACCTTCAGGTCTACTGTCCGGACTTAGAAAGTACTCAATGCAGTTTCCACCGCACTTCATTTCACCAGTACCCAAATTAATCCTCATGATTCAGTGGAAAATACTCAGCTCATACAAATCCTAAGCTTTCCTTCACCTGTGTGTATCCAATGCTTCAGTTAGTAGAAGTTTGTTCTTTAGTTTAAATGCTGTCAGAATATACACAAGAATATGGTGTAGCACATTACAAATTATCATGTTAGGGTAAACTGTGATCATCAAATCCCCATCAAATGCTTCTGATTTAGCTTTTTCCTTACAGCTTTGCTAATCCTAAGGTTTCTGCAATAAAGGCTCGAGAGGTTTTATAGTGAGCTGTGTTTGCTTCTCTGCTCCCTGTCTTGTGCATTGCTTTTGGGACTGAGAGGAAATATGATCTCAGAAACAGCTTCATATAGATCAGGAATATATGCTTGATTTTTTGAAAATCAGAGATTAGTAGGTTTTATTACAAAGTTTATGTATTTGTTGAAAGGTTTTGCTAGTAGCTAATTTTACCTGCACAAAATTAGGTATGCTTAGACTTCAAAACTTAATTCAATTCGAAACTTTGCAAAAGAAACAATGTCTTCCTATTTCCAGTATTTTTTGCAACTAGATCTCTACAAACCCATATTGACTTTCTGAAATAGAGTTTGTACCTCAAAGAGCCCAATTTTCCCAAGGTCAGATTGCTCTGCAAACTCAGATATGATTTATGCATGGTAACATAGATCAAAAGTGTGTCTGAAGAAGGACGTAATTATATGAGACAAAATATGAAAAAATAATGAGGTCGTTTCCTATTCAGGTATCTATATACAGGTCTTAATCCTTTCCAGGGAAAGGAAGATCAAAAACAGAGTATTTCAGATCCAATTTTATGTCTTGTCTTCTTGATTCTGAAATAGGGCTTTAAAAATAAATAAATTAATTAATTTTGGACTGCACTAACATTTTCCCTCTGAGAAATAATAGCATATAAATTAAGCCATATATATACAGATAAATATAAAAGTATAAATATATATCAGATATAAATACAGACCCAAGAGGTCTGTATCTGTATCTGGATGAGCACAATCTTGAATACAGTAACAATTAATGAAATGTATGAAAATCTCAATCTTGTGTAATCATATGAGGATAGATAAGTAGATAACAAAGGATTTTGTTAATACAACTGAAAAATATACACTTTTTCATTCATGACACTAAAGCAATTCTTAAAATCCTGTAAGTACAGCGTAACTTTAAAAGTAAGCATTAGGAACGCACTAAACCTTTAAAGAGAACAAGTCAAGGTCAAAGTCACATGCAAGTTATAATAAAACAAACATAACCTTTTAGTAAGACAAAAATCTGAAAAAAAAATATACTCAGTACTGTCACAGGTGAGATGAAGTAAATCCATAGTCAGTGAAAATTAAAAACCTGAAAGATTCCCTTATGTCTCACTCATTTATCTGTCACACTTGCTCACTGTCTCCCCGCACTGCACACCAGGTTCCCTAGGTCTCCAGGTCCCAGATGGGAGGTGGACGCAGGGTTAGGGTTAGGGTCACACAGGGAAGTTGGGCAGAAAGTTGTACGAGTACATGCCGTGCTTGGGAATCCCTAGCCAAGGTCTCTGGACATCCGGCAGCATTTGCAGCCACACAGCTCACTGATCTCTGCAACCTATCCCTACTTCCCAGAGTCCTTGTCCTGCCACGATACTCACCTTCTACTTCCTGTACTTTCTGCCCTTCTCCCTGCCTATTCCCCCTCCCTGCTCCTCACCAGTGACAGGACTGACCTTCTCAAATCTCTTTTTTTCGTTTGGTAGATTCAGGGTGTGACACTTGTTTAGTCCAAGTGTTGTAAAAATGTATAGCCAACCCATGCCAGACGCAGCTAGCAGTTGCACCCTTCTCAGGCACATACAGCCAATTGTCTTCTCCCTAAAAGCATTCACACTTTGAGACACATTTTTACCTATGACTATGCTCTTTGATTACCATCCTACTGAAGTTGAACAGCTAGTGCTTCTTTCCATACCTGTATTATAAGACCTATCCAACTCAGAAGAAAGAGCTGGAAGGGACAATAGTATTTTATATTGCAAGCATCTGCTATATGCTATTCTATATGCTTATATTCATATGCTACGGTATCATAAATGAATATATGGCACACCTAAGAGTTTGACTGTTAGAGAATAAATAAATCATATTAGACAGTATAAAATATATAGTCACGAAACATTAGACTTGCAAAGAAAGCTTGTTTGCTTACTTCACCCTCATGGAAAGCAGAACTTAACCATATATTCTCTTGAACTTTATCCAGACATGTTTTCACATGTCTGCAGTTGTGAGGTTTCCCTTGCTTTTCCTGAAAGATTGTCATAATCTATTATCCTGGAATATAATTCTGGCATTGATGATTTTTTTTTTCATATAAATATAGTAAGTATTGATAGTTGATGTTGCACAGTAATCCACCTCATCAAGCTTGGTTAGTTTTGGCTAGTAAAATTTATGATATTGAAAACATAAAGGTCTTTTTGAAGCAGATGCTCATTTTGCACTCAGGTACAGCACAGACAATTAGAATCATCCTTTACAGGCTAAAGAATACAAATATATGTGAAAAAATATAGCTGTAATCTGGTACACTGAAAAGACAAGAGTCAAAAGCAAACATTTTGTGCAGAAATGACTCTTCAGACAGACTGAAACATACACAAAAGTTTGACACAATAATTCTATCCCATCTAGTTAGTTCTGTCAGTTCTGTTATCTTTAAATATTAAAAATCTCATAAAATATTAATCTCTAAAAATTAATCACTGCAAATATTTTCCAGTAAACTTTTCTTCTCACCTCAGGACCTTGAGACTCATGGAAGTTTTTGTTTTATCAGTTACTGGTATCAATTCAACATTTTAGCATCTAAAAATGAGTTACACATCAGGAGACAGCATGCAAGCTAAATACTGCACAATGAGAAAGTAATTGCCTACACCCAGAAAAAAAAATGCAGAGAAATTACTCTGAACTTTTTACACAAATTAGATCTTCTTCACCTCTTGGAAATTCCAAGCACAATTCACTTCCAGGAGTGCACAAAAGAGGAAATTACTTTTTTCATGATATCTATATGGATAAAGCAGGAGAACTTTTTTTCCAGGCAACCTTTCCCCCTAGATATGTGGACCTGTAATTTCTACTTCCCCAAAGCATTTCTTACTGATAAGATTATCGAAAGTAGCCTGAACCAAGACTGAGAACCTTACAGCCAGTGAAAGAAAAACAATTCTGAACAAAATAAAGCAAAACAAAACAAAACAAAAAAAAAACACACAAAAACCAAAACAAAACAACAACAACAAAAAACCAACAACAACAACAACAAAGGCACAATGGTGACTGGCTCTGCATCCTTCTGTAAAATACAGAACTGGTAAAGTGAGGACAAGGTGCTGTTACTGCATGTTACTATGCAGTGGTATGTGGTAGGACAAGGGGTGATGGCTTTAAACTGAAAGAGAAGAAGTTGAGATCAGGTATTACGAAGAAATTCTTCACTGTGAGGCACTGGAACAGGTTGCCCAGAGAAGCTATGGATGCCCCATCCTTGAAAGTGTTCAAAGTCAGGTTGGATGGGGCTTTGAGCGAACTGGTCTAGTGGAAAGCATCCCTGCCCATGGTAGGGCAGTGGGAATTAGGTGATTTTTAAGGTCTCTTCCAATCCAAATCCCTTTATATTCCATGATTTTACTGAAAAATGCATAATCTAACAAAGATGAAAGCCCAAAACTCTCTCACAGTTAAATGATTCTACTATAAAGTTTATGCATTTCTGATTTTAACATTATATTTCAAAAGGACTGCAGATATTTATTTCATATCACTTTTTTTTTTTTAACATATAGTTCAGTTTGTAGTGGAAGATAATTTGGAAATTATAAACTTGACAAGAAAGGGGTATTGGTAGTTTTCTTTCTAACAATATGTCGTGTTGTACAGATGATCCATATTTTGACTCATTATCTAAAATGTGTTCTGTGTCTTAATTCCTATTCTGATGACTTCTGCCATCTGTCTGGAGTTGTAAATATCACTTGGGACAGAAAAATAATAAGAAGAAGGAAGAACCCTAAAATCAAAGCATCAAAATATCAAGATCATAATATCAATATTGAAAGATATAAGAAAGTTTAAAAGGTATCAACAGAAATTTTTAGGAATATAGTTATATAGGTGATATACAGGAAATAAATTTAAGGGGAAAAAAAGATTCAATACAAGGAAGAAGAAATACTGAAAAATGTATTAGAAGAAAGAGTAAAAAAGTCAAATGTATGTTCATATATTATAGGAACATTGAAATGGATTTATTATGGAAAGGGAATATAACAACTTACCTATTATGTATTTAAGACACATAATTGCAAGAAAAATAATGTTGGAATAGATTTACAGGTGAAAAAAATAGTTTTTACTTGCTTTAAAAATATTTTAGTTCTTAAATCCAGGTAATTGTCTTTAGGGAAATCTTACCAGATCAATTTGAAACCTTTTGAGAAGTCATCACAATAACTAAACAAAGTTGACAGCCTGCATCTTAAACCTTTCTGGAACTTCAAAATATCTCGTATGTTTGTAAAACAAGACCATATTGGCAATGGCTTTTTTTTTTTAAATCAAACATATCTTTGCCATTTCTGTGCCACAGCAAATCACAGCTGATTATATCATATTACAGTATGTGTTGATGTAACCATAGCAATAATTAAATTCACTCTTGGAATTTGTGGGACACATGGATTCTCCAGACTGTTCAAACATTTGTTGTAAAAGTGCAGCATTTTCTCTTTTAAAATAATTTCTTTTTAAAGAAAAGTCAGAGTTTTTATGGAATGTTCAGACGTTAAATAAGTGGTTGTTTATCTGTAGTCTGATCTAATGCACTTATTTCATGCTTACATTTCTCATTTGCTGTTAATCAATCTGAATTAAGCACAAACCACTATGCCTGCTACGCATGATATCTGGCATTTACCAATTAACTGCGCACTTACATACCGCTTTAAAACTTGATCTGGAAGATATGAGCAGTTATTCCCAGGGGAACGGGGAGTCAAGACCCCTCAGAAATACAGCAGTAAGTGACAAATTAGATTGTTTAATTATAAACATGAGTGTAGGTTATTTGTAATCTCAATAAATCATGCAATATCTACACCAGGTAGAATTTTAATTCACCCTTTCAGGGAAGAGCCCTGACCTATAATTTGCCTTTATTGAGCAGCTAATGGAAAGATCAGATGATAAGGCTGAAGAGAGAATACTCAGGTGTTATTTCACTTTGCAATGAGAATTTTTAAATGCCAGTATTTAGGTCATATTGAACTGTTACACTAGTCTGTAGCATTATAATTTTCATAAGGAGTATAAGTATATAGGTACTTGTCGAGTAATGTTCCGAACCTTAAAGAGTGGCAGGCAAGACAACCACGAGATCTTTGGAAATGGAAATATAGGCTACCTGTCTAGAACATGCTTTAGTTTGGTGGGGTGAATGGAAGAGCAGCAACAGAGTTTTGGAGTCAATTCTCGATTAATTCTGTGACCAAGGCAAGTATCTCAAGCCCAAATGTAGCACTGCATGTAATGATAATTTTTTTAATGAGCTTCCATATGGTCAGTGGCTTAAAAAAAAAATCCTCATTGTGTAGAGGATAATACAAAAATAGGACTATCTTTACTGATCAAAACTTACATGCAATTTATTACTTTCAAACAGTATGAGATAGGGAACACTTCAGATTGCTACAGTATACAAGTCCGTTTGTTCTTTTTTGTTTGCCTTCTAGTCTGTGCATCACTATCCACATGATTTTTATCAAAAACAATTCAGGCCAGAATTTTAGAATTTGTTTCTGAAGATGGGCTACTAAAATAATAGCCTAATTTTGACTTCTCCTAAATATAACAAAATTCACAATACCTCTCCCTGAAGTTTTAATGTTATTTCAAACCAAAACAGCTCTAGAAACCTAGTTTGTAATACATAGTAATGATATCAAAAGTAAAGAGTGTGCCACCCAACAAAGAAGCAGTCTAAAATTCACAATAGTGGCATTCTTACTATCAGAGACCCGACCTTCATGTTATAAACTGTTAAAGTGGTTAAAAAGTGGTTTGCAGGTAGGGCAGAAAAAAACAAATAAATGAACCAGTGTTCTAGAGTTAGTGCATCTTAGAAGGCTAAGTAAAGGAGAGGTCTGTATCCATCACAAAATGACATTATAAATCTTTGTACCTTGCAAGGCAATGACATGAAAAATTAGACTGAACAAGCCAGAGATGCACTATTTGTAAGCCTCAAAGGAAAGGTTAATGCAAGTTAAATATTGACATGTCAGCAATAAGGATTATAGCAATTATAAAGTTGCACTAATGCCAGCTGCTGTTTAATTATTATGTGACACTGACAGGTCAGCCTGGAAGATTGACAGCTGAAGGCATTTGCCTTTCAGGAATTATTCAAGATATTTGGAACAGGCTCTAATCTCCGTTACACCAGTTCAATTCTACATACAAATCTTCTGGAGTCAGGGGAGTTAATTTATATTCCCAGTGGCAAGAGCAGAATCTGCTATGTCACATATTATATTCCTTTTACCCAGCGTCAGGGAAGTGAATAATTAGTTATCATGTAAACACACAATAACATACTTCTCTTTTCTTTCCTTTAAGCCACTCTTCTAAGAACTGCACTAGAACATATGTAAATACTGCGAGCTTCTGCCTGATAAAAGGAGGGGATAGGAGAAGGAAGTAAGAAATGTGCATTTCTACTTTAAATGAGAATGCTTTCATTAATCTCAGTATTAATCATAAACCTTGAGCTTTAGAAATGTGCTCAGAAAGAAAAAATATGTAGACAATGAAGGGGAATTTCACTGGTTTATAAGGAAAAAACCCAAGAAGTAATTGAAACAGAAGAGTATTTCTAGAGTGTAGGGAAAAATGTAGATTCAGCTTCTCTGTTGAAATATACTGGGCCTGATTAAATCATTCATCTGGAAAAATTAATTCAATGCCTGCCATTTTGCTGCACTTGCATTGTTCACTAAGCAATCTTGACATCTAAAAGCACACTGAAATTATTGGCAGTAAATGCCTGCAAATGATCAACAGAATGCCCACGAATCAATTAAATTCTAATTAAACGTTAACAGACTGAATGAACAGGATTTAACTTGTGGAGAGGTCTTATCTTAGTCCCTCCACACACTGGTGCATTTCTAAAAGACTTCAAAATTGAAAATTGGGACGGTTATATCTTTTCTCTCTTAAGTTGCATGAAAAAGACCCAACCATGCAATTCAGTGATTTCAATGGGGGAAGATTAAAGCAAGTCTTGTCACTTTTGAACTTTCTAGGTCATTCCTATTCTATTTTCAGTATCTAAATAAATAAGGAAACCTGTCCCAAAGCCTCATAGAATTCCTGATAAAGCTGCAGTTTTCTGACTGACCTCTGTGGTTTTGGGCAGTTTCATCTGTTCACGGCAGTAAGACATGTTTAATTTTGAATAGAGGAAATATGTTGAAGTTCACCATGTAACATCCTCTTAAATACTCTCCTTCAGCTGTCTCAGATTATTTGAAGGAGCTGCTAGCTGAGTCTCAGCTAGTAAGTGAAACAGTATTTCAGTTCTCAACAACCATTGTTGCTTCCAATCCCTCAGGTAAAATTTTATAGAAAATTTAAATGTAACCTCCAAGTAATTTCGCATGAAAAACTACCTCCTGTTAACGTTTTACATTTATAAAATTAAAACCACCACAGCAAAAGGACCTCTGAACTTTAGATTTAGGTTAAACTTCTGGCATAGAGTACCCAGAATGCACTGCACATGTACAGTATAGTAAGGAAACAAGTTTACATCATGCTCATAAAAGATTGCCCTGAACAAAAGCAGAATGAGTGGTGACAGTCAGTGTATTCCTTTAAAAAAACACACTTCTAATCCAAACTAGAACAGCAACATAGACATACCCTGTAATATCATTCCACTGTGTTCTTCACAACAAATTAAGAGATTAATTGAGACTTCTTTATGGCAATATATTGTGACAGCATACCATTCCAGCAGGAACTCCAAAGCAGTCCAAAGAGGTGATTGAGTCAGTGCCCTTTACTCAGATGTTTCTACAGCTTTGGAGAAGAAATACTAGAGATATTCCTACACTTCAGTAGTTAAACAGATTATTTGAAGAGCTTTGGTGTCATCAAAATGTAACCAGGTTTTTGTATTATTGTAGTGGTTTTGATTCTAAGCCTTCCTTGGTGACCTGGTTGTAACCGAGAAAGTGGTCATGTTCCCAGTATTCCATACGATTTTTTAAGTAAACCAGGGTATAAATAAGAAGGGGGAGAACCCTCTTCCTCTCTTTCCGGTGGATCGGGGAGCAGGTTCTCTGCTATCGGCTCTGCTCGTGTGGAGGAGTGAGGCCCAGTGAGGCCTTGTGGACCTTGGGAAGCGGAGAGTGCCGGCGGTCGCTTGGTGCAATTCTGCTATCTCAAGGAGAGTAGTAAGATTTTCTTTTGTTAGTTCTTTATTGGTTGCTCCCGGGTTTTGATTGTGCATATCTGTTTTGAGTTTTGCCTTTCCCTTTTCCCTTCGGGGGGAGGTGTTCAGGGTCCCTTCTTCTGCGTACATAGTATTCTAATTGTATATAAGTGTAAATACATATATATATTTTTATACACCTTTGGTTTGGTCATTTTGGTGTTTTCAGTAGCTTTTCCCTTCTCGCTTTCCCTTGTGTTCATAGAGGGGCTGGGGTGGGAGGAGAGGCTTCAAACTGTAAGGTTTGAGCATTCGGCGGGAAAGCCGGATCCAAACCGTTACAATTATTATAAAAGTTTCAGTGTCAGTAATTAGCTTAATGTTCGGAAGTATGCTGATAGAATGAACTCAGAGTCCTCTCCTATCAGATCCAAAAGAAATTAATCAGATGGCTATGGCAGTTCTTTTTCTCCTGCACTAAAACTAACAGTATCATCATTTGATTTAAAACAAATATATTTATAAGTGTACTTTCAATTAAATGGAGCAGACTGTATTTTAATTACAATGTTTTCTGAATTTCAATGCACAAATCCAATTTGTGCATAAAACTAACAACATTTCTCCAGTTTGAGAACTTGTAAGGGAATTATGGCACATACTTCAAGGACAGAAACTTTTAAAAGATTGACCAATCTCAATTATGTTGTTAATTCCTGAGTGTGCTCATATGAAAAAAGTCATAACAAGATTCAAGGGGTTTGGCAACTGAGAGAGTGCTTCAGCACCTGGCTTCGTACATGCTTGGCATCACAAGCAGGCAGAAAAGTAGAACTCTGCCTTTTCTGGAGCACTTCACCCAGGTATAACAGTAGCAGTAAGTGCCATCACGAACTTTCCGAGGCAGAGAAGAGATTTCACTAATGTCCAGTTTGGAAGACAATTGTGAACAAAACTGGTTACAGTAAAATTTTTTTGTATGTTTTTTTGATGCAAAGGTCATTTAACTCAAGAAACCCTAAGCATCTCTTCATAGTTCTTCTTCCAATCCCCACTTGGTTCTCCAAGGTTTAAATATTTTTTTGTTTAAAGAGTTTCGTGTTGTTTAAAGACCGACTACTCCTCTGCTATTTGGTAGCTATAGGATTAATAACTCTTTCCAAACTTATTTAAATTAATTCACCTGGAAAAAAAAATTGGTTTGCTGTCTTTGTGGCGTTAGTTCCAAGAAAAAAATTTTCTTTTTTTTAGAAAAGCATAACATTTTAGCTTTTAAAAACTAGTTAAAAAAAGGACTGTATTTATACATTTCTAAAACCAAAATTGAATTCTAAATGGCCAGATATATTCCTTAAGATGTTTTTTCCTGTAGAAAAAGTACTCTACAGAAAATTAGGAACTGCCAGGCTGGTTTGTACCTATCATGTCTCTAATCATGCATGTTGTCTGAAACAGTGTCCAACACCAGTTTGCAGATGTCATTTTATCTACGCCACTGCTATTTTCCTAAACAGATTAAATCTTCTCCTCCTTTCCATTCAGACATCACAATTCTGTGGGCTTCTGACAATATGCGTCAGAATCAGGATCACTAGAAACTCCCAGGAATGTTTCCCAAGTTGATGCGATGCACCTGTAATGTGCATAAGAAATTCAAATAGTCCACTCTACTTTGGACTAATTAGTATTTTTTAATTGTTTGACATTATGCCACCAAGTTACTATTAACATAATCCTCTGATATTTTCTTTTGGCTTTCCCTGAATTTGACTATTCATGAAATAATTTCAATAAAAGCTGCATCATTAATATTCTGAACATTTACAAATATATTAACACTGGACTTTTCATGGAGATTTGAAACATTTCACTGTCAATTTGATGTGACACAACCTGACCATTTACCATCTAGTTTATTTCCTCTTGCTGTTTGTGGAACTCTTCTGAATAAAGGTTTGTTCCTCTACATAATTATTACTTCACAAAAATGTTCTGAGGACTCCAATAATACATCACTTATCAAACCTTTTAGATCTGATATCCTGGAAGAGACGTCCTCCCTCAAAAGAGCAAAATTGTTTAAAAAAAACTTCTTAACTGACTTTGATTTCAATGATGTGGAAAAAACCAAATTCCTAGTCCCAGGTAGTTTCCCAACTCTATCGTTAAGGGGGGGAAAAAAAAAAAGAAAGAAAAAAAGAATGTATCCCTGAAAATCCTTTGTGGTATGGAATGAGGTTAGAAAATCATTTAACTTCTAAACAATATCCTTAACTTCTTTCAATGTTTCCTCAATCACACTTAAATATATTAAAAAAAGCTCTGAACAATTTGGTCTGACATTTTCTGTGCAGTTAGAATAATTGTTATGCACATGGCACCGAAATGATGAATAGAAGAGTTTTATTATCATTTACAACTTTGAACACAGCAGAGTTTAGGAATGTCAAAGATAAGAGCTGAGCCTGACAGGTAGCTGAAATCAATGAAAGAGGCAAACCATGAGCTGAAACAGTTTTTTTCAAACTTTTCATGTCCCTTTATGTGTGAAACTCTCCCCCACATATATTATGTGTTTGCAAATTACAGGATTCACAATATTTCTGGGATCACTGTAGAAAAATGGGGACTGAGAGGTAAGGAACAGAGTGAGCGAATTTTCTGCTTTATTGCATGACATGGTGACTTTCTGCAGAAGGCACGGAAGGGGTTCTGCATGCCTTTCTGCTTTCTCCCTAGCCTGGTGTGGCCTTGGGGGCAGAGATTACCAGAAGCTTATTCTTACCAATGGTATTCTTGGAAAATCATATTTCAGCATTTTTCCATTAGGATTCCCACCAAAGCAGGGCAATAGTCAGTGGGGAGGTGGTATTACCACTGCCCAGTTTATCAGTAAGCATGTTTTCTTTTCTCCCCTCTTCATTCCTATCCACTGGTTTTTCACTGACCATATGCTGTGTTTGTGAGGAAAGGCACACAAATGCCTGGTTCACCAAAAGATCTGGGTGGAGCATTTATTATCTCTTTGGCATTTATTCTCAATTTATCCTCAACAAAATGGGATTCAGTTTGTATGTCTATAACCCCTACCCACTACCATAATTGTGATGATCACTATTACAATATCCAATTAATCTAACGATAAAATTGTATTTGTTGAACAATATATTTCCCACAACTTTTTGTTAGTTGACACGAATTGTTCTCCTTTATCTCCTTATCACCAGTGAAAGTTTATCCACTTTTTCATAATTAAGGACAAGGGGTTTAGGCTTATAAGTATCATACTAGTCATAATTGTCATTTCTGAATATTTGCACAACTTAAACTGTCCTTCAATCTTCTGGATTTTTTACTGCTATCCCTCAAATTTATTACAAATCAACTCTATCAGGCCAAGAGATGTTATCAACCAGCTCTTTTGTATGCAACTCTCGCAGCTTGATGATTTCAAATGTTTATCACCTCCAGATGTTATTTAACATATATATGAGTTATTAATTGACCATATCCATCTAACCAACAAACATAATAAGTCTTTCCAAGTGTAGGAGTGTTTCTAAGTTCTTTGGCTTTTTTATTTCTTACATCTTAATCTTCTCCATGTAGTGAATGATCTCTCTTTCTTAAGACTTCTATTCTTCTAATTATCTTAATATATATTATTTTTATAGAGATCTGAGCACAGAATATTTCACTATTAATATTCTAACTTGAAAACATCTATTTTTATTAGTTGAAATGTGATTCTGCTTTTAACATTTTTTGTATTGCTTTTACCTTTTGAATTCTGCTTTAATTTCACTACCGTACAAATATTCGGCGTGCAGCCAAATTGACCCCTTTCTCATTTTCAGACTCATATTTTTAATTAAATAAACTCTGTTCAAACATTCCGAATTTTATTCACATGGTCTTTTGTGTTCTGATGGCTGACAGAATTCTTACTGACAGTTTGTTTTCTGATCTGGTTAGACACTTGTAGGACAGTAGATACTAAGGGGTTAACATCTCTAAAAAGGAATAATACGTTGTTTAAATAAATTTAGAGGAGAAATGATTGACATGATGTATAAAGGAAAGTCATAGAGATCTGAAGGAAGACAGTATCACCTGTCAGTCTTGACTATTAAGATTCCCTACTCTAAGTCAAACCTCATATATTATTTGAATAAACCTTTTTCTGTATGGATATCTTAAATTTTTCCTTCCCAAGGCTAATGACTTGATAAGTGCTGGAACTGGTCCATCTCTAGTATTCTCAAGCTGCTGCACAGTAGACTGTAAACTTCCTAGTTTTATGGCATGGGCTGAAAAGCAGCACATTCTATGTGGCACAATTACATCAAAATAAATATGAACTGGCTGTAGTGCTTACATACCCTTCAAACTGTTCAAAACTTAAAATGGTCTACGACAGAGGGAGTCTGTATTTCACTTTGATATCCTTAATCTATTTTCCTGATCCTTAAAAGTACACAGAAACTCTGCTGTTCATAAAGGCACGTGTGTGCATAGTCTTAAAATCTGCTACAGCACTTCTGCAAGATTTCAGATTTGTAAATTATAGTCTCATTCTTGCAGATATTTATGAGGATATTTAGTTTACAGTAAGTAAATAAACACACTAAGGATAATGAGACCCCTTGCTAATTCTATTTACTGTTTACATATTGGGACACATGTAATGTAATAATTTTTCATAAAGGAAGTATTACTGCTAACAGTTTTCCTTTCTATTAGCCTTTCACACACAAGCACTTGTTAATAATTCTCTGCAATCTCTTTGACTGAATAGGACATGCCTTTCAAATAGATGCAGCCTCAGAAATACTCTAATTTATCTCTTCTTGGCTAGAAACATTACAAAAAGTAGATGGAAGTCAATTTGGAAACATACAACAAAATGTACCTGAAAATTCAAGAAGGCACAGGTATTTAACATGAAAATTGAACACCTGAACTGCAACCAGCACATCAGCTCTTTCCATAGCTTTTCAGTGTTACCTTAGATTTCTCTTCTAAGACAACTGGAGGTGATAGGATTGCCTAGAATGAGAGAATAACTAACAGTTCTGCTCATTAATCAAAGAAGAGTGGTTTATTCCATCAGGATGGAAAGAATCTTCTCCAGACTGACTCAAGAAAGCAAGGAGTTCCACAGAGTCTAAAACCCATTTCAAACCAATTTTCTACACAATATGTCAATATGTGGTATGCCTGGAAATAAAGTTATAGAATACTGCAGGTATTAAAGAAGTAGAGGAAAAAAATTGAGGATTATTTAAAATATATTGTTTTTATGGTATCTAATCAGATGCTAATCAGATTTGGAAACGGAAATATCAAAATATCAAAATAAGCAAATGTTAAACATAAAGGCTTTTAAAACATTTACAGTAATTTATTTGTGTCCTTACAAAAATTAAGCTCTCCTAACAGAGGAAACTGGTTTTAAATTAATTCAGTTAGTTTAAAATCAAGCATAAAGAGTGCAAAACCATACCAAGACTAATTCAGATAAGTATTCCACTTCTGATCCTGGATCTTACGTGAAAACGAAATGGGAATTGCTCATTTCTGCTAGCATCACCAGAAAGGTAAAATATCAATTTAGGGCTGCTTCATAGTGCAAATCCAAAGTCTGAGATGATTCTTACTTTCTAAATGAATAATACATACAAAATAGAAAGCTGAAGAGCTCCCCATGGAATGTATAAATAAGCCTTTAATAACCTGTAAGTTAATAAAAGTATTACAGTTAGAGTAATTTGCTCTGCTTTGAACGGGCTCTCCCTAAGGCTAGCAATGAAATTGTTTCCGAGTTGTTCTCTCCCTTAACAGAGTTGCACATGGAAAGGCTCAGAGACACCAACATACCAGCCTACAAACCAGGAATCTGATGTCAGGTTCATAGTTTGCTCAAGTAAATTTATAATGCAGCCATCAGTTCCCTGGCTGATGTCAGTCAAGACAATCTTGCACTGTTACCAGTGCCCAAGCACTGGTGAGGATCTTTAAACAGTTGTCCCAGGAATTACAGATTTTCAGAGCTGCTTAACATTATAGTTTGAGAAGGAAAAGAAAGTTTTGACTCGAAGTTTTGTCTTTTCTAGCAAAAAATACAATGTTTTTCCAAGATTTGTTTTTTATGTGTTAATACAGAAGCTCATTGAGCCCTTCTCACTTCTCTGCAAATGAACTTTGAGACTATAAGTTAATCTCTTTGTGCCAATCAACACAGTCCTCCCTCAGCTACACGTCGATATCTCAGCTGAGGTATTCATACCTTACGTGGGTTAGTATTACTCTGAGCTTGAGAGTGAAAGAGGAGAAACTTACACTTTGAGCTCCACCCACCACTAGCCAGTTGATCTGGAGATGAAGTTGTGCGTGTTTCTCCCATGAAATTTTTATCAATCTACATAATATGACTTTTAAAATAAAAATAAACCCAAATCCCTCGGACAACTTCCTTATTGAAAGGCTTAGCAATAAAAATGAGTGCAGTGTGGTGAACGGATGCAAATACACACTTAGAAATGTGCAGTGAAATGCAATTTTCACTGTTATATACCTGTTCATATGATAAGTTGTATATTTTCATCTGGAGGACAATGCTTTATTGTTTTAATTTCAGATCTATTTTAGTAACTGTAACATAATCTTTACCATTTCATCCGAATTTGAAAATGCTAGTGAGGCTTTTTTGAAGAGGATAACTAACACCACTTTATTTTTAACAGAATCTGAGAGACTATATATTTCATAAGCTTTTATAAGATAACTTAAATTTTCTTTGTAAAGCACCTTTTGACTAGGTAGAATGTACATGGAAACTACATTATCCTGCAATGAAAACATTTTTCTCTTTATGGGAATGCAGTGATTCCTCTATTTCCCCAATGGGATTTGAACTAGTTTAGCAAAATCCAGTTTACTCATAACAGCTGCAGCTTGCACCTGTGCAGTATTTCAGAAAATCATTAGGAATTGTATATTACTTTTTCATTCCTATGTTGTGGGGGAAACAAATGGGCGGAAAGTGATTACTGAGACCTAATGAATAAGAAACTAATGCAATATCAGTTTGAAGAGGTTTTTTTTTTTAGGTGTGTAACTAAATGTACAAAAGAATCGAATTTAAGGAACAAAAATGCCATATTTTCACAACCTTTTCTAAATTGAAACAGCAGTCAAGCTAGGTATAGAATATTTGATGCTTCTAATTTCTTTCAAAGTGAAGTTGCAATCTTTTTTTATTTTGGGGTTTGTTTTTTTTTAGAATCAGTTACAAAGGTCTTCATTCCAGATTTTAAGGGTATGGACACAGAGAAGCCTGATGTGTGGTGAATCAGTCAGTGGGTGAATGAAGATTTCGTGAATAGTGAATCAGACAAGAGATAATGCAGTGAGGGATTCAAAGCTTACTCTTGTCAGATGCTGATCTTCCCAGCCTACACTGAAGTCATCGTGAGCTACAAGCTCTCCTTGAACTAAGGGATGTGCATTGTGTTGTATCCAACCCTGGTTGGAGACAGGGGCTGCCTCAGCATGAACCACATCAGGCCAGAAAGCACTGGGTGCACATTGTGGCTGATGGAGGGGGACAAGAAACAAAGAAAGCCAAACAAAACCAAAGAAATGCCATCCCCCAGACACATCCATGTTTTTCCCCTCTCTGATGTGTTTTGTTAGTGACAATGTCACATGACACAAGCCATGCCTTGGAAATCCAATCCTTTCCCTGAAATCCTAATCTCCCTTTTGGTGACAAAAAACATGAGACAATGAAGAAAATTTCTAATAGTATTTTTATAACTCTTTTTGCAGCATTTACCATTTGTTCAAGACAGCAAATAAAAATAAATTAAATATATTTAGTTCCATCCATGGTCTGTGGCAAGTTGCCCTTCAAGTAAATGTCAGTGTATCCCAGTTTCAGGAAAAAAAAAAAAAGAAGAAAAAGGACAGAATATCTCCTCATTAAATGAAGATACTGTAACGCTCTTATTTGAGGTTTTTCAAATAGCTACAAAGAAATCACTTAAAATAAAGCATAAAAAGAATGAATGCTATTAAAGACTGTCACTAGGCTTGACAAGTTAATGAGGGTTAGATTAGGAGAGTATTATTGTTTTAGCAGAGTATTATATTCCACTCAGATTCTCCTCCTGACTTCATAGACAAAACTTGCTCAGAAATCTGTGCCAACTATTACATTAGGTTAATGGGACCCTGACACGCAAAACAAGGCAACGTAGTCCTGTTGACCTACCACAGGGGAAAGGGATACTGTAGCTACAAATTCAGAAGGGGCACTAGACAGTTCTATTTTATTCTTTTGAAATGTGAGAATGAGGCAATATGATTAAAAATATGTCTCATACAGAGAACACTAATTAATTAATTGTGCTGCAAGAACAAACATCATTGTGCCTAAGTGAAGTAAGCTTCCCCTGTCCCTGTAATTTTCCTTTATCTTTAAAAAGGGTAGAATACTTCCTAGAAGACCCAACAACTGAGAAAGTCTCCTAAAGACATGGTTTTCACTAGTACTTTCTTGACAATCTGAAAATATGTACCTTTGTTTTCCTTTCTTATCTAAGGACAAATATAATGCTTTTGAGCCTAGGCACGTGAACAACACTTCTATAACCTGCTAGTTTCATTAAGTTCTGAACAAAACAACTAAAATTACTCAAGCTTTTGTTCAAAACCACAGCTGTGGCTTTGTTGCAATTTTGTTTCATATAATCATTCTGTGGCTAATGCATTCCTCTTGAATGCAGTAATTTACATTGAAATGTCTTCAGCCTGACAGGGTTTATAGCCACCATCTGAATTCCAGGAACTGAAGGTCTGAGCTGTCTAGTCCAAGCCCCGCAGAACAGGCAAAGCCAGTAATTTAGAAATAAGTATGTAGAAGGTATGTAGGACATCCTGGGAAGTGGTACCGGCCAGCAGAGGATAGCATTGCCAGCCGTGATCCTGTGGCAGGGCTGAGCTGCACTGGGCATTCACATGAGTTAAATGGGCAATTCACTAAAGCAATTGCTATCTCAACTCTCCTCTTGCAGCTGTGGTGGATTCAGATATCTCTTTGGTTATGTGATCCATGTCCTATATCTAATGGAGATTTTGAATCCCTTCTTGGGCTTGCATTCATTTGAAGAGTTTCATTCTGATAATTTTTCCTTTGGACAAAAGAAAGCCAACCCTAGCCCACCAGACATCCCTCCCAAAAGAACGGCTGCAGGATGTGTCTTTACACATCCTATTTAGGCTCTGCAAACATTCGTTGGCCCAGAAAGGGAAGATTACTCCCCTGCACTGTCACTGTGTCATTTGCATAGAAGAGAGAGATGGCTGTAAGTGTTTTTTCTGTCTGTTATCATGTTTCTTTTTCGGTTATCACCTGTACATGTTTGTGGTTATTGTTAGCAGGATGATCTGCTTTTCTTATTGGCTGCTTATAGCCTCCATCCTTCTATGCTGCTCCCCTGCATAACTACTTAATAATACAATTCATATTCTTCAGTTTGGGCTTTATCTGATTTAACCCCTTAATCATTAACTATTCTCTCTTCTCTTTCGCACATACCTTGCTTTACTTCTGTCTTGACTGCTGCACCTATTTGAACCGCTATTCCCTTCCCCCTTTGTGCCTGATTTCACTCCTTGTCTCTCCTTTTCCCTCAGACACAAGTGGGCCTTTGTTGTCTTGTCATAGTTGAGATCAAGGGACTTCAGCCAATTTCTACAGTCCCTAATCAATGACTTACAGGACAGACACTTGATTAAGGAGTGAACTTAGGATCTATAATGTCTGACAGTGCCCATGAAGCTTGCCTGTATCCAGAAAAAAAAGGTTACACTAATTTTACAGCTTACATGACTGCTTTCTGATTTTAGAAAGATATGTATTTTAACTATGCATCTTTTCCTACCTTGTTGCACATTCTGATGATTTTAAAATCTAATAAAATGAATGATAAGTGTAATTTTTCTAAATAGTTCAATATTTTAAAAGTTGGATATGTATCCTTCTCCAGTTTCCTTTACAACTGTTCTGTTCTTCAATTTTCAGGGTAAGAATAACTCATCTTTGGAAAAAAGACTAGTTTTGTGCCTGTATACATATTCAAATAGATTAGAGAGAGAGAAAAAAAGTGACTTAGAATTGCAGAAAAAAACCTTTGGTAAATGAGTATCATATAACTTTTTAAACAAGGAAAATTATTAATGAAAAAATTGAACTACACCAAACAAAGATTTATGAATGGAACTGTATGTGCGGCAAAACTAATTTCACCTGCTTTTGTAGGAGAGTTTGGACTTTCAAGCTGTGTCTGGGCAAAGAGCCATTTTGAAAGGCTTTTAAATCATGTCAACAGAATGCAAATCAAGCAAGATGTGAAACACTGGTATACTAGGTACAGCAAATGTTTAAGCTTTGTGCAACATTCCATTTTACCACACTGTAACATTTTTCACTTACCCAGAATATTTCAAAATGGAAACACAAGTGCATATGAACTTTTCCTATAAACTGCAGGTTGATCAGCTTTGCCTTGGCAGCAGTATTTGTTTAATCAAGCTGCAATGACATTTTGTGAAAGACTCATGTGCCATAGTGTCCTGAGAGTGTGATCTCTGGATTTTATTCTTGTTTGATCGTTTCTCAGATGTGCCCCCCACCCCATTACTCCTTAAGCTATGCTCTCTGTTTTTTAACTGATGGTATTTAAGCTGACACAGCAGCCAAAATGACAAGGCAAACAAAGCCACAGAAGCCCCTCTGCTTACAGCCAGCCTCATCCTTGACCGCTGCCCTTGTCCTGCTAATTTTAACTGTCATGCCAATTGGATTTCAGAGCCAAAGCACAGACGAAATCAGTAATACAGAAATATTGTTCACTTTTTATGTCAGTGCTCTTGTTTACAGGGAGTAAAGGTAGAAAGAAATCATGTTGCCCAGTCAAATTTGAGGATATGGAGATCATTTTGCCAGTAGATGTATTCACATGGAAAGAATACTATTATATTTCAGTCTGTGGAATAAGCTTATCAGACTGCAAAGAACAGATCAAGGGCTTCTGTAGTAGCAAATTGTAACTGCAGTCCTATCAGCAGGAGCAGCTTCTATAAACCTCTCTGATGACTGAAACAATACACTGTGATTTGCTTCTAATAAACAATGTAACAACTGTTTCTTCATTACATCTTTCTCATAAAGTTTCTTTTACGGTTTTTGAAAGTTAATTTGGATGTCATTTGTTTCTAATCATTCTTATGATTTTCCAACAGTGCCTCTCAAAGGCATCGTTTTCTTGGCAAATATTTTATACTCATTTAAATATATGTGCAGTATATATTTATATAAGTCTACTTAAAATTCAGAAACTGTTATATTTCTTTTTATTTTAACATTTGCTGAAAGCTGTAAACCCAATCTAATTTTTTTCATAAATGTTTCACTTTTATAAGAATTATATGGATAAAATGTTGAGTTTCAGGTAGGCAGATGAGAAGTTAAATACAAGTACAATTTCTTTCTTGTTAAGCTTACTGTATTCAGGGAATTCAATAATTCTGTGCCATCTGACATGAAAGTGTCATTTGAGATCCTGTTACCAGAAGAAACAGGAAAATCGCTATTGCCTCAAATTAGACAGGAAGACAGTAAAAAAAATTATATATGAAACAGAAAGTAATCATATTTCTCTATATTCTGTTCTGTCTCAGCTGCCAATTTCTTCTAATTAATCTGCTGAGTGAAGTGGTATTTATTCATGACAAAAATTCATGGGAAAAAAAATCTGGCTCATGTCACTGGGGACTTCCATAGGAAAGTTCCTGGTTTTACAGGAACTAGAAAATCTCATGTATCTGTTATGCTTAGAAGTTTTCACAACGAATTAGAAAATGAGGATTTTTTTTTTAATGTTTTCTGATAGAACAAATATTGACCAAATTCAATACGTCTTCCTCTCTGTTTGTACTCCTATTGAGTTTGTGTTTACACAGGGTCTTTTGTTCCTCAATAAAATATACAAATGAAACGAAAACAAGTCTTGAACAGTTCCTTCTCCATCTGTCCACAGAGCTGTCATCTCAATCAGTGACTGGCGCATTCATGGGTTTCTGAAAATCCAAGAACCACACAGATTAGCAATTGCAGATGTGCTGGATATAAGAGAGACTCAGGGTTTACCTATGTGGCAGTAACAATATTCAATTCAAATCTGAGTTTTTAGTAAAGATGCTATCATTGCGTTATTTTGTTTATACAGTTTCCTAATCCCTGCTGGACACTCTTAAATGAAACCACTATAGAAATTAGAAATAATAACTCCAGCAAAGGAAAGGTGTTTCGTTGTCTTTCGGACATGCTTTTTAAAGGTACCATCGTTTTGTTATTTATGGCAGAGGTCTGTAGGGAAAGCTGTTTTATGAGCAATGGATTTTGAAGTGGCAAAGATACAAGGTCAGAAAAATGTAATAAAAAAAGCTATGAGCAAAATTTAAATATGATCATAGGTCTATCTGATTCTTTTTTTACAATATGTCAAATTAGGAGTCTATCACTCTTCCCCAACCCTATGGATTTCATGACTGTTGGAATCAGTGGACTTGCAAAGGTATAACAGTGGTATAAGAGAGCAAAGAATCAGACTCATTTCCCTGTCTACGTACAATCTAAAGGATTCCAAGAAGCCTTTCTTTTTTTGGTCATACTTTGATCCTAACGTATAAGGGAAGAAACAGTCCTGCTCACTCAAAGAAAAAGTGTTGCAATTCAGTTAATGATAATAACAATTTAAACCTTTTCTTTCAGCATTCTTGGAAGCAGAAGACAACAAAACACAAAGAATAATGAAAATCCTGGAACTTTCCTGTTATGATTTATTTTTCTGCAGAATACCACACTTTCACAGAATGAAAATTTTTATGAACATGACCAAAATACACCATTCTAAACCCTATATGATAAAACTATGCAAGTTGAGTGGTCATGAAATTTCCTAGTAGCTCGGATATGACCACTCCACTGGTCTTTTCTCTTAAGGAATCTGATTTAACTTGGAAAAAAAATAGTTTAAACTAATCTTTTTTTTTTGTTTTAAATGCTTTCCAGTCCTCGAGAACCACTTCCCTGGGGATCTTGTTCCAGGGACCAACCACCTTATCGGTGAAAAACCTTTTCCTAATGGCCAATCTGAACTTCCTCTGATGCAACTTCATTCCATTTCCTCATGTCTTGTCACCAGAGAGAGGAGATCAGCACCTGCCCCTTCACTGACCTCTTGAGAAAGCTGTTGACCCTGATGAGGGCACCACTTAGCCTTCCCTTCTCAAAGCTGAACAAACCAAGCGACCTCAGCTGCTCCCCATAAGTCTTGCCCTCGAGGCTTTTCACCATCTTGCTTGCCCTCTTTTGGATGCTCTCTAGTAGCTTTATATCCTTATATTGTGTCATCCAAAACTGTACACAATGTTCAAGGTGAGGCCAACCAGTGAAGAGGACAATCACCTCCTTTGACCTGATGCCCCCCCAGGACATGGTTGCCCCTCCTGGCTGCCAGAGCACTGCTGACTCATATTCAACTTGCCATTGACCAGGACTCCCAGATATCTTTCCACGGATATGCTCTCCAGGCTCTTATCCCCTGATTTGTGCCCCATCCCATGTGCAGAATCCATCAATTGGTG
This sequence comes from Cephalopterus ornatus, assembly GCA_013396775.1. Taxonomy (NCBI): domain Eukaryota; kingdom Metazoa; phylum Chordata; class Aves; order Passeriformes; family Cotingidae; genus Cephalopterus; species Cephalopterus ornatus. The sequence continues at coordinate 267,094 of VZRE01011759.1, forward strand.
TTGTTAAACTTCATATGGTTGGTAATTGTCCAGTCTATTCAAATCTCCATGCAGGGGCTTCTTTACCCTCGAGGGAGTTCACATCTCCTCCCAAATTAGTATAATTGGCACACTTAACTAATGTAAATTCAATTCCTGCATCCAGATATTTATGAAAACATTAAACAGTTCTGGCCCTAAAATGGAGCCCCAGGAAAGCCCATTGATGGCTTGCTACCAGCTTGATGTAACCCCATTTACTATGGCTCTTTCAGCCCCACCTGTCAGTGCCACTTAACATATTATGGACTTGTCTAACTGTCCTGAACAGTTTATCCAGAGATACTGTAAGAGACAGTATCAAAACTGCTAAAATCCAAACCCATCACATCTGCTAGCTTCCCTTCATAAAGTGGCCTTATCTTTAAAGGAAATTTTGTTTCTCAAGCAGGACTTTCCCCTGGTGAAATTTTGAAATTTTAAATGTATTACTACTGCTTCTTCTCCAAAATGGTCCAAAACAGTCCAAAACTAGTGTGTTTTCTAGAAACATGATTTAATAACTTAAAATCATCACCATGTAAACACATTGTTTGCCACACGACTGTAATAATTACTATAGTAAGACTTTCTTTTGCATATACAGAGTTAAATTACACAGGTACTATAAAACCAGAACAGATTCTCCTTTACATTGTCTCTGCTAACTTGGGCATATTTACCATAACTGAAGGTTTACTTAAAAATTACTAGGGTGATATTAACTTTAGTGAAGCTGTGTTTGCTTATAAAAGTAATTTTTCCTCGCAAGAACAGGAAACAAATTTACAACAAATAAATAAATATATCCACTTATAACCTTATAATTGAGGCTAGGATGACTGAAGGATGAACTTTTGCTACCCATGTACTCTCAGTTCTTCAGTTTCTACTATAGTAGCCAAATCACAAGTAGTATAGCACTTCAGTTTTAGTTCCAAAACTTTTGAGCATTTCTTTTTTTTTTGTTTCTTTAATTTTACACAGAGACTCATATCCTAGCTATTAGTTCAATATCATTACTGTCACTTAATTCCCTTTGAGGTGTTTAAGTGGGAGGAGTTATTACAGCAGTACTGTGGCAATGTGAAAGTATATATTAAGTACTTAATTGAATCTATAATCTATCATATCATGTCAATCGATAATGCTAAACCACCAAAATATTGAGACATGAAAGCACTGGGATAATTCTTATACAGAGCAGTCAACTTTCAAACATACACAGGCTCAAGGGAGAGAATTTTAAAGGCAGGCTTAAAACAGCTACAATTTTTAGAATATATGCTTTTTTTTCACTCCACAAGAGTCATCATTCAGCGATATCACATGAAATAAGATTTCCATTAGCACAGACTGCTTTCTTTAATAGCTTTGTTGGTGCATTGCCTATGTCAGAGTAAATTAAAAGGGAAGTTCCATGATACAGAGCAGAACAGTTTTGTTTGATAAGCACACACTTGCGGAAAGATAAGGGAGCATAACTGTAGGAAAGAACAAGATGCTAGAATCTAGATGTAAATTGAAGTTTTGCCTTGCTATGTAAACCTGGACTTGCGCACGGCCAGTCCAACTGAATGGGCTGAACTACTGAGGTGGTTTGAATGTATGTTGTGTGTAAGCTTTGTACTTTTTTGCATTCTCGGATAAACTGTGCTTTGCAGAACAACAGTATTTTAAAGATGGAAGATCTTAGGCTATATAAAGACCTTAAAATGTGTTTCCATTGTCATCACTCACAGGCTGGACTGTAACATGGGACCTTACAGACAACTACTGCAGCCTCCTCCTTACTGTTTAGACTAGCTGTGACCAGTCTTAGCTCTACTGATCTCAATTCAGCCACCAGGAAAAACTGAGTTCATAACTGAGCCAGTAAAGAATGGTTTGCAAGTAAGCCAATTATTTTCAATGACACCAGTTAACTGAGATGGTTTTATCTTAATGTGTATTCTTTTAATTGGCCATTAGTTCCTTTTCCTAAAGCAAGTTCATAATCCAACAACAGTCCTGCCAGATGTTCAGGCTCAGAACACCCATTTTCCAGACAGTGGCCCAAACCTCCAAGCCTGTTTCGGGGAGCCGTTCAGGATTTCCTTTTCTCTGAAAGCAGCCTGGTGTGGGCAGATTTCTTACTCATTATATGAGCTCCCCTTTCCTTAGACAAAATATCATAAGTATCTGAATAGTGCAAAAATCCAATCTCCTTGTTATATAGCATTTTTGTAACCAAATCTGCAACAAAGAGCAAAATAGGAATTTAAAACCAGTAGAACAAAGGTCTCTATAACTTGCAATAAGAAACCACTAGTTAGAAGGTATCAAGAATCCATTCTTTTATCTGATTTACAGAAGTACTTCACACATGAGTGTTTTAGTTGTTGGAATCACTCTGTCCAATTTTATTTCATTAATAAAATATCAGATCTGTTTTCTTACCATTATTTTTCAGCATTTTTAATCTGTCAAATGGGTTTATGTACATACATTTTATAATAGATAATTCAGCACAATATAGCTTTTTAATAGGCTCATCAATGTACTAACAAGATTTTATCTACTGTGTAGCCCCGGGTAACAGCAAGGCAGCAGGGAAGATAGCACTAACATGGCTTTTAGCTGGGTGGTATTCTTAAGCCTTCTAAAATAATTTTGATGCAGTTATTCAAAGGACTAATCTCCTTTTGTTGTTTCTACAGTTTTTACTGCGTTAATTTTGGTTTTCATCACAAATGCTGCAAGCTATCAACCATATCACTGTAATGTACAGTAATCATAAAGAAAAATCTTCACATATAAAACTCTATGCTGAAATTGTAAAATACGTGTTATTCAAAAATTAATTATAAGTCTGTGAAAGAAATATGGCAGCAGAAAATACTGACCAAAGATTACAAACATTAAACACACAGCTCTTCAAGAAAAACAGAATTTTTGAAATATCAACATATTTAGTTTTGATACTCTGTTTCAAAAATCTTGGATACTTGTATTTTATTCCTATTTATAGCTCCAAATTGACTTTTTTTCCTATGACAACAGCTATAACATGAGCCATTAAGGAAAATTTGGTATCACTGAATATGTTACCTTGTAGAATCTTTCTCTTTGATCTGTCACTTTAACTTCCTCTGCAAAGCAACATTATAAAAACCCAAGCGACTAAGGGCCAAATCACCTAGGACCTAAAGCAGTACAAGGGACAAGACCAAAGAAATTTAAAACTTGGGAGCAATCTTTCCACAAGTCATTTCATCAGGACCAGGACTTTTACTGTGCAACTAATGTACACACAGATTCAGTTCTCAGATTCAAGATTCTTTGAGAACAATTAGGAAACAGGACTTCTCGAGAAAGGTTGATCTTTCCAGTTTAATTTTCATTTTTTCTCCATCATTCTGGACAAAGAGAGAGACCAAGTTCTCCTTTGGACAGACTTTTGGATAGATTTTACTTAGGAAGATGGACTGAACACACCTCTGCAGAGGCAGAAAAAGACAGCGGGGTCTGAACAAAGCTTTGTCAGCCCAGAGGCAACCTGCAGAGGCAGATCTCAGTGGGTGAAACTCTGGTCATGTTACCAAGTCACCATTTCTAGAATTAAAAATTGGGGAAAGATAAATGGGTGAAAAAGACCAAGGCTTGTGAAGCTGCAATTCATGTAAAGCCAAACATTTTACTTTAGTTCTGAAGAAATCTCTGGTAGCGAAACCAATTTATATCAGTTGAGAACTAGGTCTTCTCCATACATCTTTACTGCTTAAATGGTGCATTTTTCATATTGATAATTGTATCCAGAAGTCAGCTTTTCTGCAACCTTAGAATGTAGCTAAATTTTAATTGAAAAGCACATGACACAGAATAAGTACTTAACAGATTTCAGTGAGGTCCTGTTAACTATTTGAAATATCTTTCAAACATATTTTAATTTTCCAAAAACTGGTTACAAGAATAAGTTCTTTACAATTTCAGAATTTATAATTATTTTTAACTGCTATCTAAGGAGCAGAATTTTAAAAGTGCACTTATTTTAATATGTTGGGAGTACCTTAGATATAGAATATTTGTAATCAGAATAACAGCAGAAAATTATTTTTTCTATGCCTATAAACACAACTTACTGCCATCAAATGTTGGCACAAGGAGCATTGAAATGAAACACTACTAACAGTTGTACTACAAATATAGATTAATCATTAATTTTTTCTAATTATCTGTAAAGTCTTATAGCTTTCCTCAACAAGTATCATGATTTTTGTTTCTTCAGGTTAAAATTGGAAATTTTCCCCATCTCTGCCTGGTTGAAACTTCCAATTAAGAAGGAGGAAGAGGGGGAAAAAAGAGAAGAGGCAAAATAAACATGAGCAGTCACCGGGCTCTTTGGCAGGATATTTATACAATTTATAGTAATCACAGTATTGATACCAGAACAATGAAGGTAATAGTTATTCCTCATAGGAGAAAAAGTGAAGGCAGTTTTTAGCAAGAAAATGTAACTCAGTATTGTAGTCTATAATTATGAAAGATGGTTAACCAGGTTAACCAGGATTCTAAGGTGCAAGAAAATGTCCAAACACCTTATTCCTCATCGGAGCTGGCAAAGCATTTGGATAAAGAGCAGTGATGAAGTTATTTTTGAGACACATGTATTTTAATATAACACATTTTGAGGCTAAAACAAAATATCTAATCAGTGAAACCATGATTTATTAGCCTCTCTTTTGAGATTATTCTTAACTTTGTGAGGTAATATTTTTAAAAAAACAAAAAGAGAAAAAAAAATCAGTCAATTTAAGTAAAACAGAAAGTAATTAGAGATGTAGCAAATGAAAAAGTACCTACGCAGTAGAAACCATGATCTAATTAAGGTTTATAATTAGAAATAAATTGAGATTGAAAAGGGAAAAATACATCAAGATGCTTAATGTCAGAAGGAAATAGTTGTCAGATTAGTTAATATATTCTCAGGGGTAAACAGGCTACCAAGCAACTAAGATAGAGTAAGATATGGATTAATTTTGCATTAAATGTAACCAAAGGCATAGAAGAGAGGAGTACCCTGCAGCTGTGTAATCTCAAACATAAAAATTAATTAAAGACCATGCAAAATAATGAGGGGAAACAGGAGGTGAAAGAAAGTAGCTCATAAACTAGCAGTGGAGGACAAAATCAGAAATTTCAGTCCAACAACACAGGGCACATAATGGGAAATTCCAGTGATGAGTAGCAGTAGAAAATTGAAAACTCTCTAAAAGATCTCTGATGCACTCAGTGATCAGCTTTTATGCTAAATTAAAACAATTTTCCTACTTTACTAGTTTTTTAACTAATGCTTAGATTCAGGGAATGCTATTCTATATTTTCACACTTTTAATTTAGCTTTAAATTTCACGTGCTCTAGTCTCTGTTTAAATCTACTTTAAAATCAAAATTATTCATCGATCAAAAATATTTAGAGAAAAATATGTCAGAAAAGGCCTTTTATCCATACACTGCTGCTTAAAGTTGGGTTATGACTTTTTAAAAAATGATTTTCACTTCTTCTTGGAATCAATGTTTTGTTGGAATAAGGAAATGTCACTAAAATTATGAGGAAACAAGGTAGACCATCTTGGCCAGACTGACCATGCTGGTGAGCCTCGGTCTTTTTAGACTCATAAGATCCAGCTCTCCCGTGCTGCCCCATGGAATTTTATTTCCTGCACAGCTAGCTGTGTCTATACTTATTATTTATTTATCTAGTAGGCAACAAAAACTGTGATCCCTCTAGTATATTACAGATCAGAAAAACTGTGGATACATATGAAAGTTATGTTTTGAAGTTATCATAATGAAAGGAAAGACAAATCTGATTCTTTCATGCGAACTGCCTCAGAAGGACAACAAACACAAAGATCCATAAAGACCATATAAAAGATCCATACAGTGGGAAGGAAATGTGGCTAATACTAGGTGACTCTGTATCTAAGACTTGCTCCTAAATGTCAATGTAGGTGTACTGCAGAACTGTCCTGCAAGACAGCAGATGAGGCAATATTAAGTAGTCTGGGCCATGAGGTAGGATCTCAAAAACAAAAAAGTAATGAGAATGCTTACAATTTCGATGAGTTTAAGAGTGTTTAGTCTGTTAGTCACTGACAGAAATATGTGACCAAAAAAAATGCATTTTTAGCAGTTCTTCACTACTAAAAATACATTTTCCCCCTTAATTTGTTCTGCACATACCATTCCAGATTCTGCAGCCTGAAGTTCCAGCATGCCCTGTTTCTAAAACAAAAGAATATTTTCTACAAGTAACTTACTGAAAGCAAAATCGTAATATAGCAAATGATGATGTCACCAATAAGGAATCATGCAGAAGACAGATTTGACAGATGGAGAGGATGACAAACATGATGAAACCTGAGAAGGTGTAAAAGCATTGGTTAAATGTTTGTGAGGCACATGAATTAATATGCAAATAGCATCCCCAGGGTCTGTTTAATGTAAGTGGTTTTAACTTAAGAGCTACTAATTTAAATGACTCCATAGTATATGCTTGAAGTAATAAATATATGTATATATAACAGACTGATGTAATAACATAAATAGCTGGAGATTCTTCTTTCATATTTTGTAACAGTTAACATTTACAGTTAAATACTACTAATACCTTCAGAAATACCACTCATTCAAGAGCATGTTTTCTTTCCCTTGTATTTAGTACTTTTTTATTAAATGAGTGTCAGTTAAGATCCCAGGTTTTCATATATTACTAGAACCAGGATTCAGACCTTCAGACACTGGACAGGACTTGAATAACTGCTAATTAGCAAATCCAATAACCAAAAGAAAAAAGAATCAAACTAATCTGAATATATCATAACATGCTAGGAGTGAAAATGAGTTTGGGTCATAATAAAAGTTATAATAACACTCTGAATATCACCATGAAACACAATTTCTCTTTATTCAATACCAAGTGCAACTAATCTATGGAATTGCTGGGTGAGACTTTTATTCTCTCTTTCAATCTCTACTTTCTAACACACTTATTAAGTATTTTAATAATAGTATCAGGGTTTAAAAATTATCAGATAGTTGTAACTCACCTGAGAGGACTAATGGATATAAAGGACTTCATCCTAAGACAATGGCATATTCATGACATGTCCATCTGTCATGGTGATTGATCAGGCTGTCCTTGACACTAAGACAATCTATGGATCTTTCCAAGTAACACTAAGTTTAGCTGATACAGAAAGACTTGCTCTTTTTCAAGTGTGTACAGCATGTTTATTGGGACTGGGATGCAACTGGGCTGCAGCAGATTATTTGTACATCCTAGTCCAGTCTCTGTCTCTCTCATGATGAAGTTTGGACTATGGTCCTCATTAGGATGAAATGTGTTTCTTTGATTGATTAGCCTTCCTAAGCTTTGTTTGCTCCTAATGAGAAACCAAGAGCACAGACAATGTTATTTAAAATGAATATTCTTCAGATGCACAGTGAAGGTAAAGCAAGAGCAAACTCAGAATTATTTCACTGAATCACTGGTTAGTGGACAATAGTATCAGCAAAAAAGAAAATCACAGAAGAAAAATAAATCACTATTTCAAAGTAGAAACTGTTGCCCTGACAAACAACATCTATGCTGATACAACAGAAAATCCCTGCCTTTTTCGCATAAAACTCCCTTCTTATTTCTTTTATTTTTATTTTAAAATTAATTACAGAAACTCAGAATAGGAAAAATTACACTGGTGACAAATGTTATCCTATCATACTGATATTTAAGTCATCAACCTGAATTATCTGTAACAGGACTAAACTTCTAGCTAATATAAAATGAGTGGAACTTCAGAAAGTTGAAACAAACAAAGCAATGATCAGGGTCATCTTCTCTAATACGAGTGGTATTTGAAGGTTGTCCAAGAACCTGAGTCCATTCCTGGGATCTTTTCTTAAGAGTGGTGCTGCTGTCATTGTTTAACCTCTTATCTCTCGTGAGTCTTAAGGAAATCAAACTCAATCTAAAGTTTTCCTTAAAGTGGCATTAATTGCAGGTTTAAGTCATGACTTGGAAATTCTATAGAAAGACATCTCCATAATCACAGAATTTAAGACCAGGCAAGACTATGACAGTAATTTAATCTGACCATGTGCATAGCTCAGGCCATAACTTTCACTTCATGATGTTTCTGGTCATCTTAGAACATATGTATTTAAAATATCTAAACTTGATTTGAAAATGCAGGGAAATGCAAGCATATATTTTAAAAGTTACATTTACTAAAATGTGCACCTTATCTCCAGCTTGGGCATTCCTTATCTTCCAGTTTCTGTCTCCTGTCTCTCATTGTTCTTTTTCTCTGTTTAAAGGGTCTCTATGGAGAGAAATGTTGCCTTATGTAGATGCTGACGAGCATTCTCATAAAATAGACTGCTGGAACTTCCTGAAACCTTTAAGGCAACTTTATCTTTTTCACTTATAAGAGCCTGGTTATGCTCAATTCTGTCTTTGCCAAAAATTACCCATTTTGCATAGCACATGTTGACTTAGGATCAAAATTTTATGGAACATTCAGGTTTTCCTGGAAAAGACTGTAAGAAAATTAATGATGTTTCACTCAGTAAAAGGTCTGGCTTCTTGCTTCACACTGTAGGAGTTTGCTGGATTGTGCTGTAACACTAAATGAGGTGAGGGTCTGAGGAACTGAAAGGAGAGGCTCATGGCTAGGATGAATTTTAGGATCACAAATTAGTTGGGGTTGTCAGGCATCTCTGGTCCAAAGAGCTAGTCCACCCTTCCCTCTCAACCAAGATCATCTGGATTGAGTTACTCAGGCCCACGTCCGGTTGGGTTTTGAATATCTCCAAAGAAGGAATTGTTTCACAAATGATCGTTAATTGTATAGTCTTCAGTTTCTGAAGCTGTGGGGCCCAAATGAAGAACTGTTCAATGTTTTCCAGCACAGCCAAAGACAATCAGAGTAGTAATTTGAACATACAAAGTTGTATGCAAACACCAGCATCCTAAAAATATCAGGACACTGGGCAACTTGAACCCTAATATATCTTTGGGGCTTCATTCATGTATTGAAAAGGGTATGGTACCATCCACTTCTAGTCTTACAGGGTTGTGAAATAAAATTAACTTTGTCAAGTAGTCATGCATTACTATGATGAGTTAAACAGAAATACCTGCCATTAATGTTAATTAAATTCTGAATATAGAATTTGAATAGTACATGTAATAACCACACTGCAAAACCACAATATGGATAAAGAAAAATTTTTCTGTGTGCATGAAGTAAGCACTAATTAGCTTGTGCAGTGAGTCAGACAATTTGGAGGGGAAAAAAATTACATCTAACTGTCCAAGTTAAGCCATAACATAATGACTCTGTAGATAGGGACTGAACTAAATTAGCCCATAACATTCTTCATATCAATGTTTTCCATCAACCATTTTGGTTGATGCAAAAAAAAAAACTGCAGAAGTATGGCCTTACTAAATCTATCTTATTATCCTTTTATATATGAGAAATGAAATAATTTCCAAGACAACATTAATTTCCAGGTTCTGTGGTTTGCATGAACACACGTGTTCTGACATTCTTTGCACTTTAATTTATTTTATTAATGAATCATCCCTAATAGGAGTTCAAGAAACAAAACAACAACCACAGCATTAAGTATATCTCCTGAATAAAGAGCTTAATTAAAAGAATGTCCGAAATAAGCTTTTTATTTGTAATGTTTGGAATTGCTGTTTGGAATGTAGTAGATTGATTTTCAAACCTTGTCCAAGAAACCTCGAAAGAATTTTAAGTATATCAGAAGGCTTCAGGCATTTTTATTTTAAATATTATTATTTTAAGAGTAGACATTTCAGAGGATCTAGAACAAATTAAAAAGCTGGTGAAACATGGTGAGAGAAAGAAACTTTGTTGCAGTAATAAAATGTCATTTCTTCCTGGTATCCTTAATGAATCCTAAAATTACTTCTGTTTTGCAAACAGACTTGCAAAACAGACCCCTCCAGAACATTAAGTTTCTCATAAAACACGTTTGTTTCTCAAACTTCTCTTCGGTGATGACCCTAGAAAAAGATGATAGAGGGTGCTACCATCTTCTGGGAGACATGGACATGAGTTTACAAACACGAGGAAAGAGTTATTCACCAAAGATAAGGTTTAATAACAGCAAAGAGTCTCAGAATATTTTAATGAGGAGCATTTCCATTTCTACCTTTCCACCACTTCTTTTCCAATCTCTTGTATTCTTTAGCATATTTTCTCTCTTCTGACAAAAATTGTTACAGTCACGTGGCTCCCTGAGTCAGACAGAATGTGCAAGGGAGCATTTCTGTCAAGCTGCAAAGTGGTGTGAGAGATCAGTTTTCTCAGTTGCTCTGTACTTAACACCTGGTGTAGAATGTTTCTTATGCAGAAGGACCTAGATGAACCTATACCTATAGAGTGCATTGATCAGTCTAGAAAATAAAGCTGTTCCAGTAAGGAGCTAATTACAAGTATTACAAGGAATGAAGGCTTTATGAGTCAGCACTACTAGTGTTTTATAAAATTAAATACTGTTAGTTTATTAAAAAATAATGCTAATTTATAAAATACTTTTCTCACAGTTTCCATGTGAAAGAAGATGGGGGTTCACTTAATTAATGAAAGCATAGATTATCTTATAATAGACATGTTTTCTTTCAATACGGTACGATTATCTCATGTTAAAATTTCAGGAATCTGGTAAAAGTTGGCACCATTTGCTTTTTCTCTGTTCTGCTTAAAATTAACAAGAAATTCCAACAATACATAAACAGCTAGGCTATTATAAGTAAAACATCAATGACTGAATCGTTGCCCTTTTCAGGTACTCCTCAGTGAAAAAAATTAAATATATTTCACTATGTATTTTAGTGCCTATTTAGTAAAGAAATCCTACAATATCAATATGTGTTTCCTAGCTTTTCTAGGTCTTGGTCTAGAACCTATTCAGGTCAACAGAATTTGTACCAACTTAATAAGATTCAGTCAGGCCCCAGTGAACAAAAATATACAATGGTACATAAAATACACATGTTCACCAATATTGGCAATGCACCCAGGAATTAAAAGAAAAAACCCAACCTGCAAACAGTCAGCTCAAAGGGAATATATTGTTGCACTTCAAAAACAATGTTTGTTTCCATTTGAGGTACTTTTAAACAAAAAATAGCTTTTTCTTAAATAATAGTATTTCTTTTGCCTGTTAGCTTTTAAAACATATTTTATCTACTCTGCTTAGTGAAAGAATAAATTTGATTGAGCACAATGCTAACTTACCCAAGTGATAGGACTTGGCTGCCAGAGGCAAATAAAAAAAAGAGATTGTCGTCAAGATTGTCTGTATATCTAGTCTACACAACACTTCAGAACACTCCAGATCAATTTTTGACTACTTGAGAAAGCCTCCATGGTAAAAAAGATATTCAGGATATTTTTCTTTGCATAGTCTATCACATCACTCTCAGTTGTGTCCCACTGGACCACCCCAAAGTTCTTTTTTTATCTTTTATTCTTATGCTCTCTGATACTCCTAAGCGACTGTTACAGTCCCTCTTAAACAATCTTAGCCAAAGTAAGATGTGTTAAAAATGTTTCCTCCCATCATGGCAGCAATTCCATCATCATCATGGCTAGGCTTC
>VZRE01011760.1:0-87543 GCA_013396775.1 Cephalopterus ornatus
GGTGGGCGCGGTGGCGGCGCAGGAAGCGCAGGATGGGCTCTAGCAGGGCGGGCGGGCCGGGGCTGTGCTCGGCGGCGGGGAGCTGCGCGGACACCTGCAACACAGAGCCGTCAGAGACCGAACTGGGCTCGGGGCACGCACCGGTGAGGCGGAGCGTGGCGGCGGGGACCGCAAACGGCCCGAAAATGTGTCGGGGTCGAGACGCGGTGGGCAGTGAGCACGGAGTGGGGCTCGCACTGGTGGCACCGAGCGCACCCTGGGGCCGGTGGTGCTCGAGTGTTTGTTCATCCCTCCCTCCCAAGTGACACGATGCAGATGCAAGGGTTGGTGTGGAACCGAACTGCGTGGAGCCCTCGGCTGTCCCGGACATAGACTGTCCGAGGGGGTTAGCCAAAGGAATTCCCTACCCCGTGCCCAGTTTACTGTGGCTTTTAACCCAGTCTGCAGCCCCAGCTGTGGCTGGAGAAGCAGGACATTATTCCTGACGGAGGACAAGTGCCTGTTCCCGAAGGTCTGGCGCGGCACGTGTGCCCTCGGCGTGCGGCAGCATCCAACAGCTGATGGAGGTGCGGACCCCGGCCCTGCCATCTGCCTGTTTGCATCGCCGGAGCCGCGCACGGCGGCACAAACACATGGCTGTGATCCCCGAGGGGTAAACACGCCCTGCGCCAGCGGCCCCGCGAGAGCCCCGCGCAGCGAGGGCAGCCTTGGTGACAGTGTCTACACAGGCTGAATGCACAGTCCCTGGCCCTGCCGCAACTGGCTTTTCTATGCAGTTATTGCTCCTACCAGTAAACGTTTCTGTAAATGTTACGCCTATTGCATGACACTGATTTCCAGTTTCTCTGGAAACTGTAACCAGAAATGTCTTGAGTCCTGTGCACTTAAATTCACAGTTCTAAACATCTCTTTCAAAGGAGTGTTTTTTCCTCATTTTTATATTTCATCAGTAATTTTTCTGCATGCTTAAGTGAGCTGGAATATGAGCAAGAGGAAGCAAAGACAGTCTCTTACTCCATATAGAAATACAGCCAGTCCCAAGGCATTTAAGAGAGATTCCATAAGCACAGGGTACCTAATCTGTATCTGGCAACATGCCCAGAAGGAACACCCAGTGAAAACACATAAATGTGATATTTAGTAAATATAGTTAAAATCACCATGAAAAAAATCCAAATAAAAATCCAAACCCCCTAATTTGCATTCAGATGTAGATACCATCACCTACATCCATGTGAGCAATCTTGACTCACAGAGCTGCTTCCAGTCTGTGCAGGGGCATTGTGTGTGTCAGGACTGCTACCATAAGGACATGGTAAGGCAAGCAAATCCTTAATTTGTAGGGCATCAATTCCCCTCTCTCTGAAGTTGTTCACACTTAGAGCACGCAAAATGCAACTGAATGATGGCAAAAAAACCACATCAGGCCCCCCATTCTGCACAGAACCTCATTTTGTTTTCTTTTATAGATGTCTTTCAAGAGAATCTAAATTAAACTGCACCAAGGCACTTTCTGGGTCAACACAACAGGAAGCAAATTATCTGAAGCTGTTCTGGGAGGAGGCAGAGCCGAGCGTGCGTGTGGCTACAGCTGGGACACGGAAGCACGGGCACGGCGGTTTGGGTGGGCCATGGGCTCCACAACCTACCTCCCTCCTGCCACCCTGCCTTCATCAACACTCAGTTCTGTTCATTTTCTGCACAGTTAAAAACTGTCAGCGCATACTTAAAACTCACGGTTTCCGCCTGGAACTGGGGGGGCTTAAACAAAGGCAAAAGCAGCGTGAGCAGGGGGAGGGTAGGCTGGTCCCAGGTAGCGAGGTGGAAGCATAGAGATCAGAACTCAAATTCTGTTTGGGATCAGCCAGAAGTTCCTTGGGGGTGGGGGAGGCAGCTCCGGGGGCTGTTGGACACCTGCCATTAACAGCCACAGAGTGCAGTGGCTTTGCAGTTTGGGCAGGCAAAGTTACAGGCTGCTGCAGCTTTGTGCCTCTGTCTATGGTGCTAAAGCCAAAGCTATAAACGGCATTAGCAAACAGTTCAGTTTCACCCTTATTCAGGAAATCCACACACTACTGAAAAAGCCACTTGCTTTCACTCTTTGGGCTACAACAAAACACCTACTCACAGGATCAGCTAAAGTAGGTGTAGGATGGGCTGTAGCGAGTTCCTGTTAGGGAACAGTACTAAACCCAAGGGGACAGCTAGACAAGCCAGCCTCCACGTTCCGCTGTGTAGTTGTACTAAATTGCAGGTATAATGCAAAAATGCTGTGAAGGAAAACAAAGCAACTTCCAGTTCTACTGGCAGATTTGAGATTATGCCCAAACAACAAAACTGAACGATGTGCTGTACTTGGTGACCCCCCCGTGAGGTACACGGTCTGCTCAGGCTTCCCAGAGGAGAGAGCTAAACAGAAACATAAAGCTTCAGGAGAAAGATGGGAGAAGAAACCTAAGTGAACAACACTAACAAATTACCTAAATAATAAAATGCGCTCGGCGGTCGTTTTTCTTACCTGTTCCGACATCAGGATTTGGCGCAGTTCCTTCTGGAGATCAATAAACCGATCGTGATAGATGGCCATGGACCAAGGTTCCCTGAAGTAGCTGGGTAAAAAAGAAGAAATTTAGTTATCTTGTGAACCTCTCATTAACCACTAATAAAGTATTTACCTGCTTTTTTGCCTTTATAAATTACAGTTCTGGACCCATCACGATCGTTTGTTCATAAAACGCCTCCTGTAACAGCATGGTCAATCAATTCTTTTAATGGATGTTCCTGATGTACAGCCAGCTTCAGTAATTACATTTAAAGTGGCTTAATTCAGAGCTGTGGCAAGACCCAGTGAAGAATCCTGATTTTATCAGAATTTAAAAGCCTGAAGACCTGTAAAGAACGGTGTCTCCATTATCTGTCCTCATTTGAGAAAAGCAGATTGCAGGATTAACTGAACTGCTGCATAAACAAATTAAATTTGTGTAGACAATGACACAAATGTTGTTCATCATTAAGGTTTCTGGATTAATAAAAGCCAGAAAAACAGGCCACCACAGCACTTGCAATATGTTCTTTGCACTACTGTGATGAAGCTAAATTGAACTGATTCTAGGAGGAAGCTCTTGTAACTTTTTTTTTCAGTGACAGCATTTACAAGAGCATTCTTGTATGAAAAAGGAGGAAGAGGATGGAGAGGACACGGCTCCATGTAGAACCTCATGGCTGTAAATATAAGCGGAGGCAGCCAGATTACAAAGCTGTGATTTGTTTCTCTTTATTATGAAAGATAATTTTTACAGCTTGGGTGAGATGTGCATGTGTAATTCTTGTTAATGCTTGCTGCAGTCAGCAGGTGCCCCACGCTCATCCCTGCAATGACCAAGCAGATGTCACCAGGGTCACCCAGGAAGTTGGGAGAGGGGGACATTTGCATGGCTGCATCCAACGCTTGTGCCTTGGGAATGGTAGCAGGACCCTGGTGCTGCCCCAGGAGCACACAAACGCTCTCACCTGGTCCAGCTGTGTGGTCTCTAAAACAACACCTGGATAAGGCAACTTAAATGGTGCTTACACAAGTTCAATAATTCTGTCTACAGAGAACTAATGTGCAGTTCCCTCTCTGCAGATTTTATTCCCTCCACATCCAAGGGCAGGATTTTCCCCTCCTGCTCTGAAATACACCTCAGCTCTCCTGTGCCATTAAAAACACTCTGTGTGTCTGGCACAGCTTGGCTGCATTGTCATGTGCTCGGCCCCTCTCTGTCCTGCACCCCCTTCCTCTCTGTGTGCCAGGCTGGCTGGGGATGCCCCTCGGAATCTGCACTGCCTCCAGCACAGCAGGGCTCTCTCCCATAGGTGTTTTCACAGTATAAATATTTATGGACACTATTCTAAACACAAGTGCTGCCCAGCCCAGGAGTTACTACCACTCAGCTGCTGGCTCATTCGGATATGCGGGTTAGAAAGGATGAGCTCAGCTTTAAGGATCATTATTTCACTAACTGCACACCTGAAATGTGAGCAGAGAGCTAGACAAGAACAAGATATCCCTCAAATATTTAAAACCCCTTTAATTTCAGAAGAAAAGCCCCACCCAACACAAACATTTACCTCACTGTTGATATCAGCAAAGAGAAAGGAGACTGTTATACAAGAATACATTAAGGTAATTAAAGACTCTATTTTTATTGATATGCCCTGCTAAAAGCCATGTTCCCCTAGCCAAATGTTTTATCTTCAAGCTGGCATCTTATAATTTTAATTGTAACTCTGAGGATGTGATTTCCTCTTTCAACTGAGGCATACCTTCCAAGTGTCTGCCCTCAGTTAAGGTGCTCACCTGTCTCACTGAAGTGTTGCATTAAATGCTGTTTATTAATGTTTCAGGGGTGCTATATATTTCTGCTAACATTACCAGTTCCATTCATAACTATGAGTTTAACTGTTCCTGTCAATATTCACAGATTTGGAGCTCAAAACCCGAAATTCATTGCCCAGTTTGGAATATTTAATGCAAATAAAATACCCTTTTCGAGGGAACTGAAAATGCCTTGTCCATGTTTTCTAGACAGGCTGCCAGAAGGAGCTTCCAGTACTCAACATTTATTCCCAGACTCCCTTCATTTCCCTTAACCTGAAGAACCATACCCTCCAAGGGCGATTTGGAGATTCACCTCGCAGAAACAATTTGCTTTCTTTGCCAGCTCTGTGCTTTGCATCTATTTATCTTTTCAGTTCAAATCACTTTTCTCAGGGGGCACATGGTGTTTTTGAGAGAGCAGCTCTACATATGCCTGCTAAAGGGAAGTTTAACAATGAAAACACCCATTCAAATCCAAACCAACAAGTTGACTTTCATTCTGAATTTTATTACCACTTCAGCAGCAGTCCCTCAGGGCGAGCTGGGGAAGGCTTCGAAGTATAACGCTCTTCAGTGTACGAGCTGGAGCTGGCAGGCTCCCAACAGGGGCTCAGAGGCTCCTCCGCGAGCAGGAGAACGGCATCTGCCACATGTGTTTGCACCGTTTAGGCTTTCAGAACCTGCCAGAGTGATCAGGCTAAATACGGACAAGATGACAACGCTGCCAAGAGCATAACGGGTGTGCAAACTTGGTCACCTCCTAGCAGGGATCCCTGCTGGAAGCCTGTCTAGCCACAGCAGTGATGGCAGGAAGGCGTCTCTGACAGAGCGGGATGGAACAGGCTCCTCCAGAAGACAATGAACAACATCCTTGTCGTTGCTAAGGAGCTGGTCTTGCCTCTCATTGACAAACAATATTTAAAGTCTGGTCTGCCTCATTGGCGAGATGTAGTCTACATAAGATGAGAGGCAAGGACGAAGGGAATATTTTGTGGCGTCCTGTAAAAAAGGCACAGAATCCTTCCCCTTGCAAAAGATATAAATAAAATGGACAGAGCTAGGCACTGCTGGCAAGCAAAAATGGAGTGTGTGTGCATGTGGCTGTGCATCCAAGAGCTGCCTATAGTTACTCTCCCTTTCATTTGCAGGAATACAGCACATTTGGAGAGGAAGCCTCTACTCTTGTGGAAGCTGGTTCTATGGCCTGGCAGTGAGGACCCGACACTGCCCGCTGACTGTCAGGTTTGGTGGCACAGGATATAGCACCAGCAGCAAGGTGTAAAGCCAGAAAGTCTTAAAAACCTGCAGAATAACACACTTGGTTTGCACAGGAACAAAACAAAAAGCAAGGTATAAAGTTAAAAAAGAAGATCAGTAATTGCAGTTATTTTAAAATAATTTACAACCCTGTGACAGGGAAGGCCTGGCGGAGGAAGAGGACCAGCTCTGTGAGAGCTGATCAGCTCTGGACTGACACCGACCCCCGAGCAGTGGCTTCTCCCTGCAGCAAAACCAGGATGAGGTGGCATTTTCCAAGACTCAAAGGGCAGGTGGCACCTCGTGATGGTGCCTTTGAAAAATCCATCTGCAGACTGGCGTGTCTGTGATTACAGGTGTGGAGGATGCTGTGTCTCTGGCTGTTCTTCTGCTAATCAGAGCTTTTATGGAAACAACAAACCCAAATTCAACTCCTCACATCCCTGCTACTGCCACTCTTCCAACACACTCAGGGAAGTTCAGAAAGTCAGACAGCCTATGAAGTAGGTTGGATCTGTTTGCAACCCTCATTAAATGTCTCTAAACAATCCTTAATACAGATCTCTTGAAATCCCATTTGTTTCCTTCCAAAGCTGGCCATCAGTTACCAGTGCCCTGCCCTCCATCCCCTTAAGCCCCATGTCCCTCTGGTCACTGCTGTGCCCTCAGCACACACGGCTTTTTAGTAGCCAATATAAGCAGTGATTGATCAATTTAAGGTCCTGTTAATCTGTAAGGAGTAGAGAGTCTCCTTTCCTCTCTGGAGCTTCCAACACTTTGTACAACATGGGGAATATTTTCAAGCTAGATGTCCATTTTCCAGGATTTGAATTTCTTTTTTTTAAGAGAAAATGTAATGCTCAAAACGCTAAGTTCTCCAGGCTGTACCAGTTACAGCTGGAAGACACTGCGCATTCTCAAATCCTCAGACCTCAGGACATGCAAAGTTATTCCCTAGCACATTTGGATCCCTTAATCTTGAATGGCCTTGGTGGGTTCTGGAAGCAGAGTCTCTCAGTGGTGCCTCTGGCACAGACGGCAAAAGCCCCCCAGTGCAGGGCCCAGTTGGGCAGCGAAGGTGCTGCTCCACAGACCCCAGGAACCAAGCCAGGAGGACAAGCACAGAGGAAATGGAAGCTGTTCACCTGACACAGGCTCAAGTGGAACACAATTATACCAGGAGTGCCTACACAGAGCAGGGAATTCCACTTCCCAGGAGCAGGGAGAATAAAGTACTGTAGAGAGGGATGGGATGCAGCACAATTTTAATTTCCAGGTCATACTGGCAATACTTCCCAACCACAGCTTGCAGATCAGCAAAAGTCTTTTCTCCAACACAAGCACCTAAGACGCATTGTTTTGGAGACAACATATGGATGTTTTTAAGACCCTTAATTACAAAGATATGGTGATTCCAGTAAAAGGTACAGAATATTTTCAGATGTATTTTGGATAGCCAGACCAGGAATCATAAAGTGTTAGTTTAAGGAAAATATAAATAAAACCATTGAGCATTTCCTGCCAATATCATCTGACCAATAATTTTGAAAGACAGCTTTATGTAGGTTTACATAGGTAAAAAGCAACACCAATTTGTGTCAAATCCCCTAGAGCACCACCTGAGAGTATTGTTCTTCAGCACAAAGGACATAACATGTCCCCTGGCCTGCAATTTCTTCATGTGCGCCTACAACTGCTGAACAGCCAAGCGAGTGTTGAACCAACAGCCCTGGTTGTAGCAAGAAGGACCTTTGGCTCTTTGCTCTGCAGTTCTGCTCCCTGAACACCTGTTTGCCCAAGTGCTTTACTCACTCCTGTTAAACAGTCTTATGGACAACAAATCTGTGACTGACTCCCTTGGGCAGTTTCAACAAAGTGAATCCGCTCAGGAACTCACAGGCTGAAGGAAATCCTGGAAACGAAGCCTTTGCTTCTTTACCACTTCACACAGAACCCCCAGTGTCTTCTCTTTGGAAGATGACCGAGTTAGAAGCTGTGGTTTACAACCCTCCCTTTTCTGTAGCTGCAATGGCAAACCAGAGTGCAGGGCAACTGGTCTCGCAATTCTTGCTCCAGAAAAATGGCCACTGAATCCAGATCTTGTTGAGGACGATACTGCTCCCCCTGGCACAGACCCAGAGCCCCCTGGGGCTGCTGCAGGGACTGCTGACATCAGGGGGTGACACTGTGCATCACTTGCCAGCCATCTTCCCTTCGCCAGCGCTGGTGATGCATCATGACTGATAAACCAGTGCTGTTTGCTGCATTTTGATATCCTGGGAATGTTACATTAGAGCACCGTACCCAGAGGCAGATCCTGGCATTGAGATACTGCAGCCCTTTCCTGGTCTAAGTGTCCTCAAGAGAGACCCTCTGTTATTTCAGCACTAGCATTTGGTAAAGTTTAGATTATTCACCAGATCATAGCAGTTCTGGTGTAGGTGATTCCCACTGAACCGCTCTTTAAACTTTCTAAACTCTGTGCTCTTTAAAGCTGACATAGAGGCATTGCTGCCTGCACTCTCTCTCTGAGTGCTTTGTGGCTGACCCTGACATCAGGCTTACTGCATTTTCTCACACCGTACTATTTCACATGTAATGCATTATGGAAAACAATTAAAAGGAAATTAAACCCGACGTACAAAATCATCAGATAGGCTGTGTGCAGTGGTATGATTGCTTTTCTGCAACTGTTTATGGATTCAGAGTTTAATCATTCATAATGGTTTGCATAATTGCTAGGATGAATCAGCAAGGTTTGACTGCAAATTAATGTAGCAATGTTCAGCTGACAAGCTTTTATTTACTAATTTGGCCATGGGGTTTCTTAGTAACATGGCTTTTCATCAGCAAGTTAGCTGCTCCTTTAGAACTACATTAATATCTGGTCTCCAGCCATTGGTATTGATTGGGTCTGTAAGTACAGCTGTACCAGGGCACCGTGGGGTTAGTGGTTAATTCGGGAGCGAGAGAGCCGTTAGTGCTTTGATATCCCTTCACGTGTTCTTCTTTCCAGACCTGTCTCTCTCTTCCTAAAAAGCACATGCGTTTCCCTCTAATTAGGCTGCAGAGCGTACAGAACAGCACTAGTTCCTCTCAGCCATGCTCACTACCTGCCACAGTTTCTTTCCAGTCTTCTTCATCCCTGCAGAAAAAACATCTCACCGTCTGCATGATGAACAGAAGCCCAAGGTGGAATCCCTTAAATGTAATCCCAGTGTGCTAATGGTGTGGGATCCAGCAGAATCCAGACAGCAGCAGGGCATTCTAATGTTTCTCTTAACGAACAAGCACTCCTCATTTTGGAAAGTCTGGGTTAAAACCAGCTTTTCTATGCAGCCTGCATTTCATGTTTAAATAATCAGTGATTATCCAGCCTATAAGTAACAGATTTATCTCTTTACCTAGTCCTTTTAACAATAATGCCAAAACCATCAAATTATATTCTTTTTCTTGATTTATTTTTTATATTGTGAGATTTATTAGCATTGGGTCAATAAACAGTCAGTCCAGTGTGGAGTTTCGGCCTACAGTCTCACTGAATGACACTGCTTAATAAATCACCTTTAGCTTAATGTAAACAGCATCAGGATGTGAGAATTGAACGTCAGTGGAAAAAGCTAAATGGTTGCTTCAAAATAAGCAGAATAAGCAGAGCCCTCAGAACTCTGTGTCAGGTGTTGCTCACACCTGGGTTGCTCAGCACTCTCAGTCCAGCAGCTGCTTCACCCAGGGTTAAACATCAGCAGGATGCTGCTGACCAACCAACAGCATTACCCAGAGAGCCAACTCGCTGCACAGGTATGGCAGGAAACAGGAGAAGGGGATGGCTGAGCAATCTGCCTTTCAGAGGGCACCTTTTAGAAAGTGACTGGCACTGTGATGGCACCTCTGACAGGACCCTTCTTCACACCTTTCCTCCTGTGCCACCCGTACTGTCCTGTGCCGGGTGCTCCCTCACCTCAGCATCACACTCACTGCCACATGGCTGAGATGCCACCATCATCTTCTGTAGCTCAGAGCTGACAACAAGCTCATTAATACAGCATTACAAACTCCTAAGTAAAAGCCACTCACACCTCATTTGTGAAATAAGATCCTTAAGTATTTTAGAAACTAGTGCGTCAGATTTTTATGCATTATGTAAGATTTGCTTATCCTTAATTCCAAATGAAGCCTACATGAACCACTTCTACCTCATATTAAAGACATGATGCCAGTGAGCATCCATTTGGTTGCCAAGTATCAGGAGACCCTCTAATTATCTGTTTTGTACTTAAGATGCAGCAGAGGGAGATTCCACTGCTCTGTGGACGTGTTCCATAACTTGGCAACTGCCTTGCAGCTGCCTTCATCTCGGGAGAACACAAAAGGGGGTCACTGGCTGGTTACACTCCTCCTCTGTGGAGCAGTGTGGAGGACTGATGACCAGTAACAAATCTATAAGCTTAAAAAGAAAAAAATAAATGTTTCAGACCTCTCTCCTCACCCCTCTTTTATCTGCTGCTAGGGCAATGGAAATAATCCAGAGGCTTTCCAGTCAGTGAAGGAGGGAAGGATCATGGCATACAGAGTGCTATACTTCAGATTAAACTACCGGAATTGGGTTTCTTTTTCCCCTCAGGAAAAGTCTTCCCTGTGAGAAACAACCTTGTTCTTGGGGCCTGAAATTCCAGTTCAGCCTTTTTGAGACACAGGCTGATGGGAAAGAAATAAAAATTATAGAAACTCCTCCCTGAAATGGATTCCAAATCTAGGGAGTAATGCTACTCATCTCACAGGTGACAAAAGGTTGTATACCAAAATCCTCAGGTTTTGGATACTGTGCCTTTGGTTCCTATGGCTTTTCCTGCCCTGGCATGGCACAACTGCACTGTAAGGCCTCTCTGCTCAGGACCATACTGGCTGCAGACCCTGGTGGAGGGAGAACACCCACTGCCTGGCACGAGGCACACGGAAGGGAGACCATCACTGTGACAATGGGGCCTTTTTCTTGTAGCCCAAGGACACATGAAGATGAGACTTTTCTGGTCAGTGAATACTGCCTGTCCAAGGCCCTGCAACCTGCCCAGCAGTCCTTGGCATCCTGTAAAACACTGCGAGGGACGCAGTGCATCCCACTGCAGGGCAGTCAGAAGAGACAGCTGTCTGACCACATGTGGTCATCTTCTGGCTCCACGGCCCATTTCCTCAGCTATTGTTTGCACAGGTAAAAACAAAAGCATGGCCTCTTAAATCCAGGTCTAGCCAAGTGCTGAACTGAGCCCACCCCGAGGTGCCTCTGAATGATGCTGGAACACCTGACACCTGTGAGAATCGGGCCCAAATACAGCTGCAGAAGCTCAGCCACAGGCAATTATTTTTGAGAGAGACCAATACCCGTTGTTACTATATTAATTACTGTCTGCACCACTGGGATCACAGCTAAGGCCTTGTGAGGAGCAGTTATATTAACTGTGCAGTTGAAAGCTGCACCAAGACCTTCTTTAAAAATGTCCACAGTGCCTGTCTGCTAAAGGAGGAGAAAGGAAACAAAAATTTAAAACTATTTTGATCCATCAGGTGCAGTGTTGGCTGGTTTAACTATGAGAGCTGGAAGCATTGTTGCCATGAAAAAAAAAAAATCAATTCCAAAGCATTATAGGCTTTTGATGAGCTGTGAACACACTAACCAAGTGGGAGTGTCTGACCCATGACAGCTTACGCTGGCCCCTGTGTTGGTGCACTGTGCAGCCCAGGGACAGGGACTCCATGCTGGCTTTTCCTGATCCTGCCTGTGAGGCTGAGACATGCGTGAACCTAAAGTCTGAAAGGGCAGCAGGTGGAATACACACATCAGTCACAGTGTGACTGGGGGCACATCTGGCATATCTAGGGGCTATGGTTTCCTTTTCCCCCATGAGACTGGGCAGGGGTAGCAGGAGCAGTGGAGCCCTGGGCCATGTGTGTCCACTGCCCTGCTTCACCTGCTCCAGAGCCCAGGCACTGAGGGGAGGAGGCAGAGCAGTGATCAATCTTTCCTTTGGTTGTGGGTCAAGTCCTGCAGCTTTTATTCCCGTTAAAGTCTTACTGAAATCAACGGAACTTTTCTGCAGACAAAAGGAAATGTTCTTTCCCTCATTACTGCCATTAGCCCCGGCTCCGGGCATAGGACTGGAAGGGGTGACTTTGTCAGGTTTGATGCGTCTGGAGGGCCTGGTGTTAATGCTAATTTGAGAATGGCACTGGCACATTCTGGTCAGGAAATCCGGTACCATGGGGTTAACTTTCAACTCTTATACTGAACACAAATCAGTGAGGAAATTCACTGTTAGGTGCAGTCTCTAATTATTTAAAAGATAATTTGCATGCTACACAGAAGTAAATTAGCTCCCAGGTGACAGCTGCTCCACTGTGTCCATTCCTGGAATGAGATGCCATGCTGGGAAATCTAAATACAGACTGAAAGATTAAAACATCGCACTTTCTTGCCTCACAGGAAGGCCCTCCACAAAACTGAGGCATAAAGAAGGGAGGCATAAAGAACGGATGCTTCAAACCATCAAGTTTACAAGTTTAACTAACAAATCACAACATTTTCACAGTCTACATTCTTTTCACGAAGGCCACTTCACATCTTGCTAGAAGATTTAACACGTACTAGTTTAAAAGCATTTTTTTCAAAGCGCAAGAGAAATTCAGTCCTAACCTCAGGTTTGTGCTCATGCAGGATCCTCACAGACCACGTGAACAATGCCCAAAACAGTTGGGTTTTTTTGATCACACACACAGAAATCAGTAAATGCATTTTCCTGCTCCTCACCAAAAGCCAACCAAGCACCACTTTTTATCCACATAAGAGTCTCAAGACAGTCTTCATCTCACAAAAGATGCTAAACTGGTTTTCAGTGTATCAGTTTTCTAATAAACAGTCTTGTCATGGCTCAGTTCTAACACTGTCTACTGTACTTGCACACACATATATGTACATTGTATGGAGCATTGCAATGTGGGGCTGTATATGTACTGCAGATGTGATATGAGAGTACATTATACTGCAGCCTTCTTCTGTTGCTCTACCTGAATTTCCTTTCAGGAGCAATTTGCTTCCTTCCTCTCCCTGTCTCCTCTTCCTTTTCTCATCTGTCCTTGCCCTCTGCCTTGGCTGCCTACAAAGGGCTTCCCTTTGCTTTTCGGTCTCCCACCTGCTACACCTGCTGGAGAATGCACCCTGCTCACAGGCTGGATGTGTGTCACAGGAACACCAAGCCTGGGATGAGCAGGAACTCGTGTGTGAAAGCGCCACAAGAACCACATGAGTGAGGAGACTAAAGAGCAGCATATGTTCATTGCTGAGGAGCAACATATGGGATTTCATACACATGACCAATGAGCAAGAAGAGAAGGAACAAACCTATCTAAAGATAAGGTATAAAGAAGACTAAAACCGACAGGAGGCAATAAAATAACCAGATAAGAAAAACCTGGCAACTGTAATTCAGGAATTTTGCCACAGGCTAATGAGAGGTGAGATAAAATAATGAGGCAAAAGGTCCCAAACAACATCCCTGTCTAAAGGCTGTAAAAGACAAGTCCAAAATTAGTTCATCATCACTAATTAAGGAGAGCTCAAGAGATGTGATGAGGTCCTGATACGTGGTGTCCCTTTGTGCAGCACACCAGTGATCCTGGCCAGACCACCAGCCTCGCAGGCCCCGGTGCCTGTGGCATGGGGTGTGGGAGGACCCCGGCCCTGCACAGCTCACTCTGGTGAGCACAGAGCGGATAAGACACACCCCCAGGCTCACAGGAGCAAGTGACTCTCCAGGGAGTGCATATGCTGCCATCAGGTAAAGCTGCTCCTCTCACTCTTACAGTGATGTCTGGCCTGACATCCCATTAACAGATCATCACTGGGATCTTCACCTCTCCTGAGATTTTTACAGTCTCTGTGGATGTTTAGAACTTGACCTTACTCTGTAATCCCCTGATCAGCTTGTGCCCCGTGTGGGGATCCGATCAGGATCACGAGCACAAGAAAGGCTAACACATTCTTATTTCTCTGAAGAAATAAGCTGTGTGTTCAGAAAGTTCACATCTCCTCTCTTCCAAACCTGAGTGCAGCTGTCAGGGAAGCAGGTGAGTGAGCTGCAGTGAAGTCCTTAGGCTGGGCTATGAGCCCAATGTGCAGCAAGGGAGAGAAAGAGAAAATATGCTCGTTGGTCAAGGTCAGGAAAATACTGCTACCCGTGCTGCAGGCAGAAATCCCAAAGCAAGATGATTTATTCTTCCAAATGTTGCTACTGGTGTGAAACTTGCTGGCACATCTAACAACAGACACTGTAACCACATCTGGGCTAACAACCACGGCCTCAGTGCCTGGTTCACACAACAGATGAGCTCACAGCTGCACACGCACATTGTAATGCCACAAAAAGGACTAACGGTTTCTTGCCACAACCTGAATATTGAGTTCCTTCCAATGCTCCAAATGTATGAGCTGATCAGCATCAGCCATGACAAGGAAAGAAAATCATCTGTTGTCTTAGCCCGTATCTCACACACTTGTGTCCCCCTCCTTCAGTTTGTCCTTAACACCTACTGACAATGTGCGCTTCAGGTGAACTTCATGTTTGCTGTGTCCCATTCCGCTTTTGTAAAACAAACCCAACATTTGTTATAAATCAAAATCAATCCCGGTACCAGCAATAATTCACAAGTTTCTTCTGGACCACAGCACATCCTTTACAGCAAACTTTTAACCTAAATAACAATGTTTAATCTGAAAATTTTGCTACCATTTGTGCCTTTCTTCCAGTTATAAATATAACAAAATCAGACCTGGAGACTTTTCAGGCACCACTATCAGCTTTGTACCATGATAAAAACTGACCATTTGGTTCCTGAGCTTGGCTTCCTGTCCCTACCCAGCTGATGTAAGGCAGTACTGCACTTCTCTGTGTGTGACAGCTTACAATCCCAAGCATCATTTGTGAAGGATTTCTTAAAACAAAAGTCAGAAGCAATGACAAATTCTGCTCTCTGGAGGAGACAGCACACAGCCCTCAGCTAGAACTGGCCAGGCTCTTTAGTCTCCCTTGGGAGACCTGCCTGGGAATATCTGTCTCCAGGACTGCCCTGTGCTTGCTCAGGCACCTCCAGCTCTGCCAGAGTTGTCTCACTGCTGCAGTGCTGCCACCAAATAGGGTCCTGACACAGCCTCCAGCTCTAACATTAAGTTACAGTAACTCCCTTCCACAGAGCACATGGTCTAAAGGATAAACTTTAGGGTTTATCACCAGATAAAAGCAGGCAAGTTGTTGAGTGTGGCTATCACCAGGAGCAATTTAAAATCTCCCTAGAAATCTCTGGCTTAAAAATTTGATTTAACGTGACAAAAATACTTTTAAAAGTGACTTCTGAACATGAATCTACAGTAATAAAGGACTGTTCAGGTTCAGCTGAATGATTAAGCCTGCCAAATATTCTAAACAACAGTGGTAAAGACACTGAAATGCTCTTTCAGATGAAAGATGGTCAAGAAAACCGTTACTCCTCCTCTAAACAAATCAGACACACAGTTCTTTCCAGGAGGGTCTTCAGGACTTGCATTATTATTGATAATTTTGATAAAAAATGGAAAATGTTTTAAAATCTCTTCACCTACCCTTTGTTCCAAGGGAAAACATCCAGAAGACAACTCATAATATGATTCTGCCCGAATGCAGGTTTTCTGCACGAGGCAGAACTGCAGTGTGGAGTTTCTCTCACCTGTACAGGTCCGAGATCTGCCCGGCCCTCCAGCGATAGTACAGGTCGTTCAGCAGACGCTCGTGCTGTCCGTACAAGCACATGTAGTTGGAGACAGGAAAGGGTTCCTTGGAAAAGCAGGTGATGCTATCCACCATATTGTACTTGCTGAAATGCATCCTGAAGTAGTTCCCATGTCGTGCCTCTCCAGTTATTATCTCCATTCCCTGCAACAGAGAACACCAGGAAAGCTGCAGAGACGCATGTACAGGGTCAGCGAGGGGGTCCCAGCCCACAGTTACCACCTCTTAAAACACACAGCCCTTGTTGTTGAATCAAGGGACCATTCTTTGCACCATGGGTTATATGGTACTTTGCTGTAGCTTGGACACAGATTTTCCTGTGTGGTTTAGACCTTGATTAACAGCCCACCCAACTGTGCAGCACGGGCTGAGCGCTACTGCAGACACCTGAGGGCATCTGGGCCCTCCAGCTGCGCTGGCAGTGACACCAGATCCACAGGGACCTGTGACCTCCTGGAGCAGCAGCTGGAGTCAGGAGGGATGCCGCGGGGCAGCCCAAACAACACTGGATGCCTCTGTTTGGGCAACTCAGTTGAACTCTGCTCAGCCTCATTTACGACAGAGCACACACACGGCATATCCTGCTTCACTGAGGATCCCATCCTGAGGAATGAAGAACACATCAGCAGGCTTTTACTCTCTCACCAGATTTATAACTACCCATCTGTATTTTTATACTTGTAAATACATGTATATGCAAACAGTGTAAGTGCCGAGTCCAAATTCATGGCATGTGGTAGAAGCTGCACAACTGCAGGCAGAGGGTGACACTACCACATTAACCAGGTACAGGTGAACTCCAATGCTGCAACTCAGATTTATCACGTACCAATGAAGCATTTTTGGCTTTGTGTAACACGTTTCCCAGCAGACAGAGGTTTGATGTGCTGGAACAGCTTTCCAGCAAGGAGAGAAATCCCCAGAAGGATCCTGCTCAGTTCCAGAACAAACCTATGCACTACACAAACAGCACAGCTGGGGCCTGTGTCTACAGGAGGCTGCACTGGCTCTTAGGATGTTTCCTTCAGGCTGTGTTCTAGACCATTAAACAGCGAATATAAAAGAATATATATGGATATACTTACTGACAAATGAGCCAGAACCAATATACACACAAACACACACGTCTATATAGGATTTAAATTGCTCACACTCACAAATTTGAACTGCAGCTGCCATGTGTTGCCAACACTAACTCTACTGCCAATAAAATAACACCATTGAATGTTGATGCTCAAACTGTAACATTTAGCTTCAGCCACTTAAATCAATCACTTTGAAGACAAAAATGTAAAAATTTGCTTCAAACCTGCCATTGCAGTGGGATGATCACATAGCTTGAAGCTGTTTTTTCAAGCTGTATTCCCGTTGCAGTTTTACACATTTCTACAATCCGTTGCTAGGCTACAGGAACCTTTGGTACTTCCACATCTCAGCTAATACCTTTCACTAGCTTCTCTTACTTCTTCCTTAGGATATTCCTTTAGGATGTGCATGAAGTTTCTAGAGTGGCTTTAAAGATGGTCCCTTTTCAGGTAATCAAAGCAGCAGCAAAAGAATTCTAATCATGTTCTAGCAATTTGGAGTAACAAAACCAATTTCCCTCTCTGATGGTCCTTTCTGCTTTCCAGCACATCCTGCTTTGGATGGCTCATCCTGGATCTGGAGAACAAGGTGAGCCATGCTTTGATTCCTCCTCCAAACCATGGATTTCTTTTTAAAATCCAATTTCTTTCTATGGACCACTGCTGTCCAAGTTTTAAAGTGAACACTGAAGTAGCCTTTTAAAAGCTGCTCTTTAAATTAACTGCAAAAATGGGCTTGATACAGAAATCCCTGAGGTAAAAGGTACCATCTACATGAAACGAGAGCTTGCCTAGCTGGAGGGTCCTCTCTGGCTTTGAAAGACATTTATCTAGTCCTTTTCTTGTCTCACAAGTCAGGTTCTCCAGTAAGAGAACTGTCTCTAATGTTTGTATCCTGGGACATTCTCCCATGTAGCCCAATGTGTGAGGTGGTTCCCTCCACCCTGTTCCAAGACAACCCTCACTATTTCCTAGCAGTGAAGCACAGAGCATCTCCTCCAGAGTAATTCCTACTATTCTAGAAATCAACTGAATTTCCCTGATAAACTACCAAGTTTTATTATCTGTATGCATTTCCAGCACCATACTGCAGGGAGGAAAGACGCTCAGCACTAAGGCTGAACGCACAAAGCTAATACTGTCCTATGTCCTGTGCATAGAAATTGGGCATCACTGAAGAAAGCCAAGTATCAGGAAGCCTGGAAACAAACCCAAGAGGTTCAGAGAGGTCTGTAACTCGCCCTGGTTCAGCAGCTGTACCTGGTGTAGGCAGTGCACGCAGGCTCAGCTGACTGGACTACTTGTGTCGCCCACCTGATGGCAAACACACCACTCCCGATGGGCCAGCTGGGCAGTTTGTGCCAGAACTGCCACAGACACATCAACCCACACTTACTCAAGGTACCTGGGCAGGTACCTGCACTATCCAAACTAGGAATGTCCTTCCAAACAGAGGATAAAACAAAGAAGTTCCGTTATTTAACTTACGTGGTCACACTGCACAAGTTCTATGTCCACGTGGATGGAAATTGTTGGTTTGGAAATGTGCAAGTAGTTATAACCTCCAGGAAGAACACCTCCTGCCATAAATGAAAATGAGGTTTATTAAGTCATAAGCAATGAAGAAAATCAAGTATGTGTTTGGCCTCCTTCTGCTGTCATCTTTTTCCACTACCTAAGGAGCTCTGAGGGCTGTACTGCCCTGAGATGGCACCTGAGGTGAGACGGACCTGCCTGTATTATTGACCAGGGGATGGAAGTGTGACAAATCCAGTGGGACATACCTTTAACTTTACATCCTCTGTACATGGGGATGAGTCTGTCTGGGCCTTCTGGTGGCTCAGAATGGGGCTGAAGGGTTGGATCAAAGAGACTCAGCATGGATGCAGCAAGCTCAAAGCCAATCTCTTTGGAGTTGAAGTTGCTATGTGTCCATTCATCTCTACAGTATCTCCTGGAGAACTTTGTTAGAGGACCTGCAGCCCTGATGCTGACATCATTTGTGCAGAATTTGGCATCAATCACAAGCCTTCCATCAAAAACAAGGCAAGCATCATTGACAGCCTTAAAGGTTTCATAATCCACTGCCCTATAGGCAAAGCTAAAAAACGCCTAAAAAGAGAAATAAATAATTTTAAATTATATTATATTTATTCACTGGCTACTTTCATAAATCAAAACCCACAATTCGTTCTGAATGTTATTTTAAAAAACAAGAATAGAAAATAAAGTATGATTCTATATACACAGATAGATCCTTCTGATCCAGCATTTACAGGTACCAAAATTAAAACAAAGACAGGAGAAAGGAGAATTACTAAACTAGACTCATCTGCTTCTGGTTATTAAATGAGTTTTATTTTAAAAGCTCCAATATTCACCACATGTGAAACTCCTATGAGTGGCCATGTGTATTTTCTGTTAGTACAAGCATAGGACCTGAACTCTCTATGAAGTTGGTTTTCTTCTTTCAAATGCTCAAACCAACCTGAAACCCCAAGGAATAGAAAAGCACAATGGACTTTGCATTTAGCAGGATAACTGTGTATTACAAATGTTTTCCCAACTGTTGAGCCTGTTTACCAACAAACTGAGTTACTCTGGCTGCCAGCACAGGGACAGTCAATGAAATGGAAAGATCAGAAATTAAACTTTCTCAGAGGAAATATCATCCTCCTTCCAACTACAGCAGCATCATTTCAGCCAGTGGAAGCTGCAGAGGCCAAGGAGGTTGTGAGAAGTACAAGAGGACTGAACATTCACAGGAACGGGAAAGCTTTCAGGTTTGTTATATTTGACAGTGCCACAGATTTTGGAAAGCATATCCAAACTGTCAGGACCGAAACACCTCTCTAACTACTCCAGACCCGGATTATACTTGCTCTAGGAGGCAGGCTGACCTGTACCTCCCTAAAGCAGGGGACTGCTGCGCTCTCTAAGGCCAGGCACTAGGCTAGCTGTCCATCAGATCCATGAGGATCACCCAGGCCAGCCCAGAGGAGGCTGTGTCTGCAGGGAAAGTATCTGGTACATTTGGCAGGCAGCTGCTGAGTCTGCTAATGAGCACAGCAGATACCTATTTGGTATGTTCTGTTTTGTGGCATTGAAAAAAGATGGGACTTCCACACTTTGAAAAGATGGTCTGTACTGTCTTAGGCAACCTTACAGTCCTGGCCCCGGGGTAGGGAATTATCTTGGGACCAGTATCTACTGAAGTCACAAGCTCATCTTCCCCACAGGAAGATTTCAAGGACATTGAAAGAAAATCACCCTAAATCCTTCTTTTGAGTCTCAAAGAAAAAAAGATAGTGATAATTCCCTCCTTTTGTCTTCTTGTGGCACCTGCACAGTCACTCTCCTGGGACACCAGGAAGCAGATCAGACAGACCCCACCTCCCCCAGAGAGGAGCACCGTGACCAGCACTGCAGAGCAGGTGGTGCTGGAGCAGCCAGCGCTCCATCCCACACGCTGGGCACCGGAGTGGGACAGATGCACAGGCAGCACAGCTCTGGAGAAGGATCATGCCTGAGGAGCCGCTTTGAAACCCGGCACCACCCTCACTTCTGTCAGAGTGCGGGGAGAGCAGGTGTGGAGAACCTACAACAACTATGAGCAGTGTCCTCAAAGCTTGCCTCGTGCAAAGCTGGCAAAACATGGGCCCCAAGCAAGTGTAAAACAAGAGTGCACACTGGACACCGAGGGGTAAAAAGAACAAGAACAACAAGGCTGAGAGATGTTTTGAACAAGATGAAGACTGACCATCACTACAACAGAGTTTGTGAAGCTCCAGAGCCCCCACACAGAGCTTTCCCTGCCAGTGCTCTCAGCTTTTAAAATCATTAGATGACAAGTCACAGGTTGCTGTCCCACATCAAGAAATATTCCTGTACAGGCTGAGGAAAGGGTGGAAGCATGCATTCCCTTGCTGCCTTCATCCTCAACAGCCCAAGACATAACTGTGCCAGGACAAAGCAGCACCAATAATCAGTCCTTCCCTTAGTGCCAGCTCAGGGAGGACACAGCTGTGACCCAGGTGTTACCCAGTTGTACCCCCAAAGAGCTTTCCTGGGGACTAAGTTCAGTGTCACATGCTCACAGCCGGCTGGATGAGAAGACACAGGAGAGGGAAGCAAAGGAAATTTTAGCAACACTGGCAGAGCAGAGATGCAGCAGCAGAGGAGCCAGAGCCCCTGGGCTTGTTCACAGATAAACCAAGTGATGAACTATGCACAGCTGCGGGAATTCTGACCATCTAGGAGAGCAAAATCAGGGAAGCTCTGCCCCATGAGGGCAAGCAGAGCGCACAGACCCATGTCCCACCGGCTGACAGGCAGGACAGTGTCACCAGAAGGGAGGGGAGAGCTGCAACCTCCAGGCTGGGAGCCATCTGTCAGCCCAGGCAGGAGGGAGGGAGGCTGCTGCTTTAGGGAAAGAGGAGATTTTCTCCTGTTGTTTTTATTCTGCAGGACTCTACAAATTAAGCCCCTAAGAACTGCCAATCAACAGTTGATACTGGCTCAAATCCCAAAAGGCCCAGGGCTGCTGCAGCACCAATTCCTGCACAGCCTGGTCTCTGGTGAGCACAGCTGCCTTCCTGGCAGAGGCTGCTCTCTGGAGCCTGGCATCCTCTGAGCCCAGCCTCACAGGTAGCTCAAGCCTTGCAAGGCAGCTGAACTGGTCTTGGAGAGTATAAAGCCCCTGACATCACAAATAATTAAACACCTCCCATCTTAGAGGCTGGAAAAGCAAGATCTTGAGAGGGAAGGACTATGGCTGGAAGAAGAACGAGCAGGGACACAAATGGGCAAGAGAAACAAACCCCAAGGCAAGGGGGGTTTGAGGGAACAGCCACATGGGCCAGGTGGTGGGGAAAAGAGGGGGGGCTGATGGAGAGGTGGTAAGTGCATACCAAGTTGCAAGAA
Organism: Cephalopterus ornatus; assembly: GCA_013396775.1. Taxonomy (NCBI): domain Eukaryota; kingdom Metazoa; phylum Chordata; class Aves; order Passeriformes; family Cotingidae; genus Cephalopterus; species Cephalopterus ornatus. The sequence goes on from VZRE01011760.1 coordinate 21,438, forward strand.
TGAGAACCACATTGAGATATCGTGGAAGAATGATAAAAATGGAGGAGTTTCAGGGGAAAAAAGACAGAACTTGAGGAGCTGCATATGAGAAGAGTGGGAAAAATGTCACTACTGACATGGAGACCAAAGTCAGGAGACCACTGTGGGTAAGAGTGCTGTGCGAGGTCTTCACCCCCATCAGGAAGGTTCAGCTATCCATATGCTAAAAAGAGAAGGGCTGCAGCGGAGGGAGCCAGCAGGGACCCTGACGCCTGGGCAGCTCTCTGGGAGAGGCACATGGCTTGTCCTTTCCACAGTGGCAGCCGCTCCTGCACAAAGCAACGGGCACACAGCGGGCTGTGCAGGGCAGAACAGCTCCCCGGGGGGGAGGGAGGTTCTGAAGTGACTATCACTAGTCCTCGCTCCTGTGCTCACCCAATAAAGGAAAACAGAACAATCCTGACCTTTAGGAACAGCTAAAACCTGTCCCCAGTCTCAGAGCAGAGCCACACCTGCGAGTATGCCTACAGCTTTGATAAGATACTGGTACTGGAACTGAACAGAACTGCAGTCATTGATGTAAAGGGAGAGAAATCTGCTAAAAATGTGTTTTCATCTAAGTTACATAGTAGGCCTCTCTATCCTAATGTTTTTGGCTTCTACTGTGACTTAATCAAGTGCACATAACTCTAGACAGGAGTAACTGTGCACATTTAAATAAGGAAAGGTTTTCTGGAATTACTTAGAAAATTAATTCAGCAAACTACTACTTGTGTGTCAGGTGACTTAAATACATTTTAATCCAAATCAGTCAGGGCATTAACAATGGGTTTATTTGGATTTTTGGAAAGCCAATCCTTGAGACTAACAAGTGAACGTTCAATCTCCTAGAGACAATGAGAAACAGATAAATCAATGAGGGCTACCTAAATTTGATGGCCTTTGTCTGCAGGGAATGCACTGAAAGCATATACTTACTGAGCATTGCAGTGTCAGTGGGCTTGTGGCAGTGGTGAAGGCAGCCCAGGTGATCAGCTCCGGCTCGCTGCCCTCGCCCCACTGTGCCAGGACTCCGTCCCCGTGCACAGCCACACCAGCCTGTGCCAGGGCCTCCCGCACAGCGCCCTCCACCTCGGCGTTGTGCAGACAGGTGACAGCCGAGCTGAGCGGAGGCTGCACAAGGTGGATTCGAGAACCATCAATTCCAAGAGATAAGAGGGTTTCTACTGTGGTGTAAATGTCAATTGTATTCCCATAGACAATGACATTCCCTAAGAGGAAAAAAAGGGGGGGAAATTTCTAAGACATACAATAAAAACCTTATTAGGATAACTCAGATGATAATAACATGAAATTGCTCTCTTTGACCCTCTTATTTCTCTGATGCTATGAAGCAAACAATGTTACCTAGCAACAGCAGCTAAGATAATTTAGCAAAGAATCTGTACAAAACATCCCACAAAGTAGACAAGTACTTAACACAGAAGTATGACATTCATCCTGACCCCATAATTTGAAATTATTTTGATTGAAAAGCCTCTAGGGGGGAAAAAAAAAAAAATCACCATTTTTTTTCTCTCTCCTCAATTTTGCTTATTCAAAGGACTGATAAAGGAGGGAGCAGACAGGAGCAAATTAAATACATGATGCAGAAAACCACCACAAACTGTGGAAAGGTCAAGTTATAGAAAACAAGCCTTTTTGCCACATGCTCATCAGTGCTGCAGCCTCCTTCTGCCACAGTCTGATCTCCAGAGAAGGGGGACAGCCCTGCAGATGTACCCTGTCCCACCACAGCATGGAAAGCTCTGCACCACTCTCTCAAGGCAGCTGCCTCCCTCCCTCACACATCACACAAGCTCTGAGCCAGCCAGGCTCCATCTCTCCTCACTGCTGGGAAGTCAGCAAGCTGGGTACAGACATCTGATCAGCTCTGTGACAGCAGCATGTGGGTACCGCTTCTCCTTCTGCAGAAACCACTCCTGAAACCAGCTTCCTCTTCCCACCCTGGGCACCCATCCTAACACACACCTCCCACCTGCCACTGCAGAGCCACAAGGCAGGGCCTTGCACGTTCTTGCCCTGAACTGGTGCCACTTCAGAGGGCACAGTCAGAGCTGAGCAGGAATACGTGGGGACAGGAGAGTTCTGTTCTGTGTGAGCACAATGGGACTCTGCAGCCTAACAGCTAAAGCCCTCCTGGAGATAAAGGAGACAGAGCTGGGATGCACTGGAGCAGCTGTGTGGTTTATCTCAGGATGGTTTAATATAAAACAAACAAACATCCCTCTGAGCAGGGACTGAAACACACTCCTCTGCTGCCCATTCCCTCTGCCCCCCTGCTTGAAATAGGAGCCATTTCTCTGCTTAAGTAATCCAGGCAGAACGGCCCAGGTGTCCTATGCCAGGCTGGGAACTCCTCTCCTGGGGGCTAAGGACCCTTCCCACGAGGGTCACAGCCCAGCTCCAGCTGAGCACGGGAGGGCTGAGCCAGCTCCTCTGTGCCCGTCTGCCCCAGCCCCAAGCTCCAGCCGCAGGGCAGGAACAGCTCTGCCTGACAATGTCCACAGCAGCTCCTGCAGGCTGGGTGTCTCAGGACAACAAGGATCTGACCTGCCAGCACACTCCTAGTGCTTTAATGTCCCATACCTGGGCAGTGCTGCAGCTAACTTGCATATTTATCTCAGCACTGGCATTTTTGTCTCACCACAAGTGACAGCATCCCCTATACATAAATTGTATTATTTACAGGCTAAGCTGATTTCACTGGGACCGTGTTTTACTGCATGAGACACAGGGCAATACTAAACTGAGCATGCACATAGCCCAAGCTCCCAAGAATATTAATGATAAAAACGTTAACAGATGTTCTACTGTTCCCCTTTGATTATGAGGTTATTTTATTTGTCCCTATCAGTTTAGCTATTTGTAGCTGCCAAATAAACATCTCTCTTCATAGCTGCCAGAGAACAGAAATCACCCCATGAGTACAACTGCTCAGAAATTATGGAAAGCATGTTTTTACTGTTCACAGCAATGGCCAGGGGAACAGAACAATTTTACCTGCAAATGTATCAATTTGAAATCATAAGAAGAAAGATCTTACTACTACCATAAATATCATACAGAACAAGGGAATTCTGTCCAATGTGTCCATCACTGAGCTGACATTCCAAGCTAGAAGAACCCATTCTGTGGCTCATGCCTGCCAGGAAACCTGTTTGCAGGCAGCACTGGCCTCAGCAAAGGTCCAAAAGAGAAGACAGACATAAAACTGATCACTTTTTCCCTGCTGCAGCAAGGTACAATGCAAGAAGCCATGAAGCAGAACCTGGGGTGAAAGATCAGCTTTGTTAAACTCATTTTGAGTAACCCGACGTGCTGACAGTGCGGGCAAGAAGGTGGTGTGCAGGTGCTGACAGCTGTTTACACGCTTCAGATCTGTGAGGAGTGAAACACCAGGAGCTGAAGAGGCTTTGGTGGCTGGAAGAGGAGGATGAGGAGGGCTTCCATGGCCCAGCAAAGCTCTATTCTGACTCTGGGGCAAGGCTGGGCTGAGACACCTTTGCCATTTGGCAGCACTGGTCCCCTCAGAGGGAAGCTCAGTTGTTGCATTAGACACTGGTATTTAGGGACATACAAGATCAGATTCAAGCCCCACATTTGTCATGGAAAATTAAAATTCTGTTTTATATGGTAATATTAAATACAACTGCATTAGATCAGGGAAAGCAGTGCTCCTTTACTGACCTCTTGTAAATCAACAATTTACTGCTTCTGCTTATTACAATATTAGTGGCTTTTTAGATGACAGTGCTAGTAGTCTAAGAACTACAGATATTCATTATGGGCTGAAATTATGTCCACTGGACAGAGAGCAGTTCCTCAGGATGCTTTTATTATTTAACTACATGAAAATGTATCTGAGTAAACATAATAATCTTTCAAGGAAAAAGCAGCCATAAATAAAGATCATTACAGTAGTTTTATCATTTATTACCCGAGTGTCAGCATCCTGCTGCAGAGCAGACTCATTCATTTCCCACAAGTGGAAGCACAAGATTTCGGTGACCCTAGCATGACCTGAATCTTTGTAGTTTGCAAAAGCTAAAGGAGACCCAGTATGAGCTAAAGCATCAGTGGCTTTGGTAGATGATTCATGCACTGGAATTTTAATGCAAGAGTATTCCTACAAACACACTTTTAATAAGGCAGTAAACTATGCTTAGAGATAGGGAAAAAATAATTGCTCCATTTTGGGCCATTAAAGCAGTTTTGTTCCTTACTTGACTTCCATCCTGCTTTTTATTTTCGTGGAAAGTGCAGAGCTAATAGGAGATGAATTTCAATGAGTTCCCATTACAGTTCCATGCTTTAGGCAGCTGGTTTCATCAGCAAAGCCGCAGGAGCAGCCCCTGGGCCAGGACTCGCCCTGCTCCAGGGCTGGCCACAGGACTTCCTTCCCTAAAGGAATGCCAAGCAGGTGTGAGCCTTGCACCACACCACATCACTGCCAATTCTCATTACACTCTTCGAACAAGAGAGGTAGAACACCTTCAGGAAGGTCCTTGTGCCAGGAACTCCCCAAAGACAGCTTTGCTGCTCTGAACTGTTGCTGGCAGGAGCTGACAACACGAACTCACTGACCGACTGCCTCTGGTTCTGCAGTTCAAAGCTGACTCAGAAGCCTGGATGATCCCAGGTATTTTCAGTAGCAAACAGTGGATGAATTAACGACTATATGAACAGAGTGCATGCAACAAGGCTGAGGAAATACAGGGGTGGGGGACATCTAAACAAGAATCTGATTTTAAGGGTTACAAAGAGAATACCAGGACCTTGCAGTTCTCTGTGAAAATCTGTAACTAGTGCAACCGAATACAGTGCTGACAGACTTCCTAATTTAGACCTCTTTTCTTTGTGTTACACCACAAATCTAGGTATTTTTCTATATAACAGAAAAACACATTCACTAATTAAATTATTATTTAATTGGCTAATTAATGACTCCAGCCAGATTTGCATTTAGGACTCATTTTGTTTTATATAACAATAACTGCAGATAATTGATCTATCTCAAGCCTTTTTTAACTAGCTAAATATGCTGGGTATCAAAAATGACAACTAATTGTAAATTAATCTGGAAAACAAAGCACAGCAGATGAAAGACTTTGTTAGAATTAATCAGGTACCAATTATACCATGGAATTAAGGAAACAATAAGCCTAGGAAACCTTTCTGTAAGTGTGCACACGTTAAAGCCCCTTACCTCTGGACCTGACAAGGTTTTCCTCCAGCCAGTGCACTGCCCGCAAGCAATCCTGGTCATCATTGAGAGTGAAGTGATTGGAAGGGATTTTCCCCGTGTATCTCTGTGGCCACTCACTCATGACTTTGCTGTCAGTTGGGAGTTTGATATCTGCTCCAGTGGGAGCCAGGGCCTGGGAGAAATGAACTGGTGAGCAAATGGTTATCTGGCACTTACCTTGGAGACATTAAAAGACAGTGACACACTCACTTTGAATACCTCAGGCTGCTGCCCCCGCACACCCCAACCCTCGCTCACACTCAGCAGCAGCAAACACACCCATGGCCACAGAACATGGATTCCTGTTGATCTGAGGTCACACACATGTACATGTATCCCCTGCTTTCTATGGGCTGTGGGTGACCATTTCAAACAGCGCTGCCAGTACAAGTGGAAGCACATGGCAAACACCACAGACTGCACAGCAAACAGCAGAAATACCCCAACAACACACAGCTGAGGGATCTCCGCAGTTCTCTGAATAACAAAAAACTCGAAAAGGAGATTATTAACTCAGACTGCCTCCACCTTCTCTCAGCAAAATCAACTTTCTAAAATAAGAGATTTTGGGGCAAAAATCTGCTTGATGGTTCAAATGTCAGGATTCAGTACCATGTTCACTGTATAATGCTGCTTTACAGTAACAAACTCCACCTGAATTACACAAAGCAAAAAGGGAGTCTCATATAGGACTTGTGCAGCACCAGTGATCCACATCCTGAGCAATGTTCTCACAGCAAATCAGATCAACTGAAATACTGTTGGGTCACATAAAACCAGACATGACATCAAAAGATCTTACTCAACAAGTGAATCCTCTAAATCATAACCTATGTTCTACTAGGCATTGATTTGACTGCTAATCAAATAAGGGACAACTTATAAAAAGGATGGACTGAAACTCTGTGTAATAAAACAGAAGTCAGACAATAAAACTAATTCCTTCCTGTCCTTTTGTAGAGCTTAGAAGCAAGAACAGATGATGGGATTTCTTCTCAAAGGCAGATAAAACCTGACTTTTCACTTGCTTTCTTTATCTTTCTTTCTCCTCCCCTTCAGTTATTTTGCAAGTTTGAGTTACCTCCAAACATCTTTTCCTAGGAGCACTTTTCAGCCCACACTTCAGCTTTTGTTTCATGCCCACTGAACAGCGACCATAGGCTGCTGTTTAGGTGTGGTTCTGCTCTGAGAGGTGATCGCAAACCCCACAGCCTGCTGTACACATGCAGCCAGACACTGCTGTGGGCTGAACATCCTCGCGTTCGTGTGTGGGACATGGTATAGCACCGTAGAACCTGCAGACACATACTCAGATTCATCTCCTGATTTTAAAGGCAAAATGCCCTGCTCACAACTCCTATCCCAAACCACCAGCAAGGCACAGCTGTGCCAAACTGCCTGTTTGGTTACACAGCCTGATGGCCTTGTGGGGACAAATGAGCCAGAACCAACCCTACCCGGGGTGTCCGAGTGGAAGCTGAGCCCACGGAGCTGGAGCTCAGCTTGATTCCACATCTTACAGGCAGCTAAGGGTCTGCTTCAGTCTCAGTGCAAACTCAACTTGTGTGCTACAGTACCAAGCAGCATCACAGACATGCCTAGGCATGGTCATCACATGAGACGAGCAATTAATTTGATAAGGAATTCTCTCCATTGCCAAAACTAGGTCAAATGATGTTAGACCAGCTGGAGTTAAATGTCCTGTGGCTAGGGCCACATGTCAACTGGGCCTACTCTCAGCAGGTTTCATGGTCATGGTGTCAAAAACACCAACAGCTTTGCTTCATACCCCATCCTGAGCAGTGCCATTGCTGGTGGGAAGTTGTGTCCAGCCAAGCACTCCTCTCCTCTGAGCTCGACAGCAGAACCGACACAGCCCTGCACTGAGGGGCTGCAGACTGCCTGAAGCTACCATTGCTGAGGCCTGCTCTGCTGATCCCAGGAACACTGTTCACTGGAGGCACTGGGAATGTTGTGCTGGTTTTCACTCTGCACACCACCTCACCTGGTAGCTCTGTCCCGTGCACAGAACCAGGTAGTCGTACGGTACTTTCTTCTCCTCAGAAACAACTACGTATTTGGCAGCACGATTTATGCCAGTCATTTTACCAACTACAACGTTAACCCAGGAACAAAGTGACATCTGTGCATAATCTTCATCATTAAAACAGTGGCTGTGAAGAAAGAATATCTGTAAGTGACATTTCAGCAGCTGACAGCAGGCATTAATTAGACATCTGGTGAGCTCGGCCGCAGCCCTCAGTGGTTCTGCCTGCTCCCTCACTGTGAGTTTGCCACAGTCTATGGTAAAAGACTAGTCATTATAAAATACTCAGTTACAAATTGTCAACTTTCTGCTGAAACCAAACAATCCCTCCCAGCACTGGGCCACACAACCACATAATTTAAGAACAAAGTCAGAAATATATGCTTTACTCTGCTTTTCCTTTGCAGGCTGATGAGAGGAGGAGGCTTTTGCACCTGCAAAGAAAATACTTTAACGGTCCAATTCTTTCCTCAAGACAAGTCCCTCTCATTCAGCTTTTTCCCCATTTTTCCTGCCTTTTCTATTCAGCTTCACCAGTCATGGCTGTGGTGACACAAATGCAGGGAAGGCACCACCAGCATTTAAGCATCTGTGTTCCAAAGTATTAGTCAAAAAAGCCTAAAAATTAATAGAAAGCTATGAAAATGATTGTGAGAGCTCAAAGGAAAAGGCAGAGGTCTCAAAACTCCCTTTTACAAAAGAGTTTCTCCGCAATGCAAGACTGACAAACTCTGAGAACATACTGAACTGTTCCTCTACCCCAAACTTCCAAAAGCCTCTAAGATGCAAGTGAATTCCTCTGCGATGGTCAGGGTGTGCACAGAGCACACAGTACAAGCACCACTTTCTCCCACAAGCCCACATGTGATTAATGAAAGGGGCTGGGCCCATGCTCGAGCATTTGATGCCTTTCGGTGGCACTGGTGGCTGCAGCAGAGAGCGTGGGCAGAGAGCAGCACTCCAAGCTGTTACCTTGCCATTAGTGCCAGGGTGCACATCCTAACACAGAGCAGCTTGCTGCACATTAATTGTTGTTACCCACTTCCCAAAACTGGCATTCAGGATGCCACAGGAACAAACAGTTGCTTTCGTGACCTGGAGAATTTTAGAACTGGATTGCCAGGCTTTCTGAGGTGCTCTGCATCCTCTGCACTCACAGATACCAGAGGCAAATAAATGAGAATCATTGACAATTCTAAACTGTAATCATGCAGAAATCTATAAATAAGGCGGACATCAAGGACAGGGGAGGGTTTTCAAAAGCACCTTCATAATTGAGGTGCACAGCTCCCAGGACGCTGACACTCCAAAATCACAGGGATGCTTTCAGAAATCATACCCTGCAGAGTTCAATTTTCACTCTTAATCTGCTTTCAGATTTTAACAGCTAAATCTGGTGAGGCAGCTCTGAACCACAACTTTCTGTCAGGCAGGCTGCTTTGTTAGTACAACTGTTTTTTACAGTGCCCTTAGGAAAAAGAGTACATGCATTTATGTGAGCATATAACCCCTTCATTTGCTAGATTTGTACTTGAACACACCTCTTTCTACAATAAGAAAATTAATTCAGGTAACTACTTATAAAAAACTTCTTGGCAGGGCAAAACACCAAATGAGATCAGGTGGTTTTAAACAGGTTCCCATCACATCACTTTCACATCTTTGTAGAGATTTCATTTGTAAGGTTCAGCAAGCAGACATGGAGTTGTTTTGTCATTTAAAGAGCCAGCCCTTTAGTGCACTGCTGCTCGCTGGGGAAAAGACTTGGTAAAATACAATGTGCAGGCTCCAAAGAGTCACATGACACATCTAAATAACTTACACTAAATTCATTCCCCAACTATTCAGAATAAATGATCCATTTTAATTCCATGCTTCTCAAAGCCCAGAACAGTCGTGTGCCTGTCTACAGGGAGGACTTCTACTCACTATTCCAAAATAAAAAATAAAGCCATCAAAACAAACCCGGTGTATTTAAGTGAGAATTATGTTCTGTGAATTTTAATGAGGTAACATTTTATCCTACTAAATGGAAGATATTTCATAGTGTTTGACACTCCCTAGACACAGTCAGGGCTCTCACCACCTTCCCTTCAGCTGTGGTACAGCAGCCCCAGCTCTGGGACCAGCTGTGGCTCGGACCATGGACAGACTGTCACAGCCCAGGGACTGGCACACACAGTCTGTGAGTGGAACTGATGCAACACAGTTCTGCCAACTGATCCACAGCAACAATCCTAACATTTCCCCCATACCCACGACCATCGCTGGGTTCTGCATCGCACCACGTGCTGCTCTAAGGCAGTCACTGGTCATTTTACTAATATTAATTCTTGTACACTCTTTGCTTCAGCATTATTTGGAACAAAACTTGTGAAAGTTAAATCTCAAGTAAGATTTAAAAAGCAAGCAGATGTCATCTGTCGTTTAACCTGGGATCTAAACAAGCTAAAAAACCTTGGAAGGCAAAGACCAGAGGATTGCTGTCCAGAAGTTAGTGCTTTGGCACTATTTCCCTACTCAGTTCTACCCAACTCCTCCAGGTGAGTGCACGCTGGATAGACAGATGGGAGTATTATGAGGCTGTCTATGGATCTAGCTAAAATTTAGGACGTGTTCACAAGAATTACAAGGTGTTATGTCTTCTGCTGGAGCTACGAAAGTGTTTAGATGCGAAGTCAAACCTGCTAATTAAAAATCTTCTATGCTTGGAGCCTGGTGGATCTTTTCCTGGAAGGCCATGAACTGAAATCAAGGTCAGGTTGTTGAACTTCAGACGCGGCCTGTGGAAAGAAAAACAAAGAGCCCCATGTGGACCAGAAATTCAGAGGGCACGTCAAAGGAACAGGACAGCTCAGAACTCCATGTTCAGGAAGATACAGAAAGCAATTCCTTTACACAAACACAAAGCGTTTGGTCTTTTTGCTCAGATACAGGTGTCTCTGGATACAAGAAGAACAATTTCTGCTGCAGTTTCAGTAACACTGGGTGGGGGGGGGACAAGACTAACAGCATGTTGAACTAAATGTGATCTGACATTTAAAAACAAATAAATATTATGAGTGATTAAGCCTTCTAATCTTCAAGGCTTTCTGTAAGTTAAGGATGGACTGATGCAAATGGTACAAAGGAATCAGAATGTTTTTTATCAACCAATGTTAATTTGTTATTCATACATTTAAAAAATATATTCAAACAAAGTTAAAGGTCATACTTAAACCAAGGAATTTCAAGGTTATGGCTGCCCCTCTCAAAATCCATATTAATAGTTTAATTCTGGATTATGGATTATCTGTGGTAAATCTCCATGCATACTCAGGCCGAGCACAAAGTAATAAATAACCTTAATGTAACAAAGTGCATATATTTATACAGATTATGGGCCTGATTCTCATTTAAATTAAGGTCACTCTGCAGAGGTGGGTGTAAATAGAATTTGCTCTTCATTTATGGCCACATTATGCTGGCTGAGTGATACAAAACAGTCTTCATGTAAATGAGAGTGAGCCTGATCCCTGAAGCTGAACATAGAGTGCACAGAGCGATGCCATCTGCACACAGGGAACACTGCTCATGGGGCACAGACAGAACGACCACGGCAACTTCACACACCTACACAGCAGGACCCCTCCTTGGCAGTTAGTTTACCTGGGATTAATTACACAAACACCCCAGACACCCTCCTGTCCTCCTGCCCTCACAGCAAGGAGGTTTCCTTTCAGCGTGGAGCTCAAGTGATCTCTGTACACACTGCATGGCCTCTTGCCAACAGGTCTCCAAACCCAGGTGCTACAATAACACTAGGTTTCAATTACATCAACAATATTCAGGATGAATACATTGCAAGCTAGCATCAGAAACATGACAGAATGAAGGTCCGAGGCAACATTAATGTGCCTCTTTTGCATGACTGCACTATGATGCACTTTATTGATCTGGTCACATACCATTTTCCTCTGCAGATGCTCTACCTCTGTTGAGTCCACACACACTCATCCAGGATTTCCCCAGTCATATGGTATTTGTTCCCTGCTTCCCCATTGAGCAGGAGGCTTCAATTCAGACCTTTCACTCAGTGCGATTTACTAACTAATGATTTACTTCTCCCTCAGCGCTCCCATGGCATCCCCATATGCCCCAAACATTAATTCATGTTTCCCATTCATTCATCTCAAAGGCATCAAAATGTTGATTAGCATCTCCTTAGCATACCAGGATGAAATGAGTCATATCTTTGCTTCCCACTTTACACTGGGAAAAACCAAGGCACAAAGCACCCTGGATGAGCTGATGCTGGGGGCAGGATGCAGAGACCCTGGGGCTGGTACCCACCCTGCCTGTGCTGCACAGCCCCAGGCACAGCTCTGAGCAAACAGCAGCCCCACCTTCAAATGGAGGAAACTGCTTCTGCTGCTAAGTGTCAGATTTGTTCAGCCTTGAAGCACAGGCTGTATTTGTGAAAATGATCAGAATCTTCACCTAAGTAACTGCAGCTGCAATGCCTAACCCCAGGATCCGCACTACATTCACATATACACAGGCACTTAAATAAGGGCCTGGACACTGCGGGGAGCTGCAGTGCTCAGCCACGGCTCCTGCCGGGCACTGGCAGAGTCACCACAGGGGGACAGGTTGGGGGATTGTGACCAGTTCACTCTACACCATCCTCCCCTTTCCTCCACAGAGCTTTGTCATTTCTAGGCCAACAAAAGGACGGCTTATTTACTGCAGCTTTTGATTCCTTACTGCTGCCTAAAAGCTCTTAACTGAAAAACAACCAAGGCTCTGGAAACAGGTAGTGGATGTCAGGAGGGGGAATGACTTTTACACTGCTAATAAATATAACAATGCCTGACGTGAAACAGGGCAAAGCAGAGGTTCCCATTTGGTGAAAGAGTCTTCAAGTTCAGAGCCTGAACCAGTGCAACATTAAACAAGTGCACCTGCATTTTAGAAGCAAATAATTCCAGCAGGGATTCACGTTGCTGTGGATACAGAGGGAAGAACAGCTCAAAGATACTGGTAAAGCAGGGAGGGATTAGAGTATCTAGGGAAATAAGTAAAAGGTGTTGGGTTTCAGTGCACAGCTCTAGAGGCAGGCTACCAAAAAAAAAGTCAGAACACCCTTGTCCTCAGAATAATAAAGGGTTGTCAATTTACTGTAAGCATAATCAAAGGGACATACAAAAAAGTTTTAGTACAGTATTTACATGTATCCTGTTGTTTGTGAATCTGTTAGAATACTCCTTGCTTGTTTTTCCAGATTTTTGCCTGATGTCTTGCTACCTTTTTTTCCCTTTTGTGTGCAAAATAACGATGGAGGCTTAGATGGTGGAAACTGCCTGAACAAATAATTTAATCAATTCATTAAGTCCCTCATTCTTAATTTCATTAAGCCCCTCATTATCATAATAAGTCACATCACTTTTGTTACAAAAAAATAAAGTGCAGCAAAATAGTCCCCATGAACCTAAACATATCAATTTATTTGAAATCAAGCATTTGTTAAAATTATTTTTCCAGTCATTTATAAAATCTAAAATAAAAAAGGGTGACAGAAGATAATGCTTTATCTGGCTCCCAAAATTGGTAACTATGTGCACTGTTCTCCTGTATACATAGTCTTTAAAAGACAATATCTGGAATTATAACCTCTCTAAAAGTAAAATCCTAATGCCACTTGGATCCTTAGCTTCACTGTAACAGAGCCCTTGTAAAAATCACACCTTGAGATGGTTCTGAAAATGGTAAAAACCAGCCAATTTCAGCACTAAATATTGAAAACTGCAATGTGAAAGTCTTGCATTAACAAAACTTCAAAGACCTGTCCTGAAACAGAAAAAGGAACCTTGAGATTTTCATGGGGAGGAAGGAGCCCAGAATAAGAGATGATGATAAAAGTCCCAGCAAGCAATATCCTGGTGCTCAAGGCATAGAAACTCAGCGTGCCCAGGTGTCAGTCCCACTGAACAAGGCAGATATAGACAGCAGTTTCCCTTTTCCCTCAGAATATAACCATTTATCCAAAGCAGGACCCCTTTTTCAGGAAACATTTCAAGAACTCAGCAATCAGGATTTGACTTGGAGAACAGACTTCACCAAAAGGAAAAGATATTCTAACAGGTTTTCCAGCTCCACACAGAACTCCATGTAAAAATGCCCAGCTTACAGGTTGCTCATACTAATAACCAGACAGAAACACCACTCATTCCTGTTCTCACTCCAGTGTTTAGAGTGTGAATGGATTTGCATCATGAAAGAAAGGATAATAACAAAGTATTTACGCCAGGACACTTGTCCATGAAGGGGTCAAGGAGCGGCTTTCCACATGCCATGTCCACAGCTGTCCCTCCCCCGCCCCGGACACCTGGAGAACACACCAAGTGAAACCACAGAGAAGGGAGGCTCCTGGGCAGCAGCTCCCGTGGCATTGCCACCGCCGAGCCCAGGGCACCGGGAAGCCACTGCTTACTTCAGTGGGAGAAGTCACACCTTCTCCTTCCCACAACACCAAATATTTCCATTCCAAGACAGGTCACAGCACTGGGAAATCCACCACCCTCTTTCATTTCAGAAAACACTCTAAATCCTTCAGAACAGAGAGATCAAAAGAAAAATGTTTGTGTCTGATTTTGATATTTAAAAAAAACTCCAGATGCACTGTATTTAAAAACAAGAGTCACTTTTTTAAATGACACTTCAGCAAAACATTTCATCATGTCCCAATTACTTCCTCCTGGTATCAAAACATGCTTCCTTCAAAAAGATAGATGTTGGAACAGCGCTTTTTGGGTTTTTTTCAGGAATTCCCCAGCAGGTTTATTGGTGATGAATTTTACCAGATGCTGTCATCCAAAGAGGAACCTATAAGCCCAGGCCATGAAAGCCACTGCTGTCACCACTTTTGACATCCTAGCAAGAATCCATTGAACAAGCTAAAGAATATTTCCTTTACCCTTTGACTAACACCCTTCAAGGATGCTGGGAGTGCTTCTCTCCACTCCACTCCTCTCAACATTATTATCCCACTAAATCCAGACAACCCTGTACCAGTTACTTGAAAGAAAATTAACTCTCTCACAGCCAAAACCAGGGCAATCCTATGTCAAGCAGCTGTTCCTCTCCAGCTGAATTTGGCTTCTGCTAAACTATATCCATTTATCCTCTCCCTCTTCCCCCTTTAAGTGATCAGTCCTGAATTCCCTTCCATGGAGTTATTTTACTGCCTGTCTCTCTTTTCCTAGAGAATATAACTAAACACATCAGCAACTCTGACTGCTACCTTCCAATTCTTTCACTAATTCCTCCTTTTTAAGGCAGCTTTATAGCACCCCACAATCTTGATTTCTCCCTGTTACCAAACACATCTTTCCAGTTTCTTCTTTCCAACTCCCATCCATCTCACAACTCATTTCTCTGGAACATCTCAGCCTCCTCCTGTGGCTGTCACTGCTTTTGTCCTTCCAGCCACCTTTCACTGCCCAGCAACTGGTTTTGCTTTCCTCACCTGGGTCATCTTTTCCTATCCTTTTTTTGCACCATTCTTCTTCCACTGATTGTGGCTTTACAATGTAATTCAGTTGAGTCTTTTTCCTTTGTTAGGTTAATCCTTTTCTGCACTTTTCTTCTCAACCCATACTGACCTTGGCAATCTTACCACTAAGCTCTTCTCCCTCCCCTTACCCACCTTGTTCCATTTTCTCCCAAGCCTCTGAAAAGGTGCCTCCAGGCTTCCAGTGTGCTGATCCCTGAGCACACGAAACACACCAACACTCAAGTGCAGCACTTACCAGCAAACTTTTAACACCACACAACCAAGGGCCAAGTACCTGTTTATTCACATATTTGCTTATTTCCTTCCTTAGTCCAACAGCACTTCAGGCTCAAACATGAACTGCCTTAACACTCTGCACTGAGTCGTACTGTGAGCATACAGTCAGTTTTTGTAGCACACTACAGACCACATGAGGGCTCATCTGACAGAGCTACACATTTCTTAGGAAGTTCTTCCAAAAACTTAGAGGATCCTGTCAAGATCTGTGGCATTTCCAGGATCCAAATTATTAAAATCAATGTGGCCGAGTCCTTACAGTATGAATTGCTCAGAACAGGGAAATGTAAAGAGCTCTTTCCTTGGCCCATGCAAAATACATGGCTAATCAGACCAACCATATCCTTGCATCATAGCTACAGAGTTCACGAGGGCAGCCCTACCATCCCAAATCTAAGGTGGCTTTGAGTCTGACCAAATCAAAGTACCATCCAACCACTGCTTCAGTGAGAGCGCCTCCTTCCTAAAATTTCAATTTCCATTCCACAAGTGTTCCAGCATTTCATCCTGTTCAAAAAGAGCAATTACTTTTCTAGACTGAAAGTGAGGGTTATCTGATGATGGCCTTGGTAGTTACAGTCTCTGACTGTTTAATTACCTGGCAGATTCCAAATCACAGTTGAGAGGCATCAACTCCATTTTCCACAAATACAGGTACATAAATTGGGCAGTAAAAACTAGAGTGTGGTTGAAATTTCATTGGTTTGCCTGCTGCTGCGTGAGTGCTTCAGTGAATAACACAGTGCAAATTCCAGCTTGTTAATAGCACACTCTGAACATTATTGGCCATCACCCATGTTAAAACTATGGTGGCAGGGGTGCTATGGCTGTCTACTTACCAGAGTCCAATTTTCCAGATTACTGCAGAGGAGATGAGTATTTTGACTCCATCATGTTACCTGATGCAGATCTGGCAACACTACCTTCACAGAGATGACAAAGTGTGCACCCTAGAAACACTCCTGAACAGCAGAGAGACTGTCCTTGAACCTGAAGGGCTTGAGGTTAGGCCCAGCCAATGCCCAAGGACCCCACATGCTCCCCCTCCCAGCAGGAGCACACATAACTTAAAGTCATATGTTCTGAGGCACCACCACAGTGCCAAGTCCTTATGACAGAAAGATGGCAGCCCAGGAAGGACAGGGACACAGCTGGGCCAAAATTCCCGATCACAAACACATGCACATAGCAGGCGCAGCAGGCGCACCCCCAGGGCTCGCAGCCCCCCCAGGGCTCGCAGCCCCCCCAGGGCTCGCAGCCCCCCCAGGGCTCGCAGCCCCCCCGGGGCTCGCAGCCCCCCCAGGGCTCGCAGCCCCCCCAGGGCTCGCAGCCCCCCCGGGGCTCGCAGCTCGACGTGCACAGCTGCCTCGCTCACCCCGGGCAGCTCTGCCCACTGCAGCTCCAGAGTCATGGGATGCCCAGCTCCTCAGCAGGGATGNGCCCCCCCAGGGCTCGCAGCCCCCCCGGGGCTCGCAGCTCGACGTGCACAGCTGCCTCGCTCACCCCGGGCAGCTCTGCCCACTGCAGCTCCAGAGTCATGGGATGCCCAGCTCCTCAGCAGGGATGCTCAAGGGGATGCTTCTCCAGCAGCTCCTTCTCAAGCAGCCTATGCTCTGTAGCCCACAGGAAACTGAAATGATGCCTGATGAACGCAGAGACACCCACACCCAGGGAGCAAACCACCCAACATGGCATGTCACAGCCACAGCACCGTGCGGGAACACGGTGCTGGGAGCTGTGGAGCTCCAGCCCTGCAGAGTTCTCCCACCTGGGGAACCTGGGTAATCTCATCTCATTCCTGTATCTCATGTCGCCCCACTGTCACCCCAGACTCCTTCCTGGGATCTTGAGGGCCAACACAGCAATCCATAAAAGGAAGCTCAACACTTCCGCTAAATAAGCATTCAGAAAACCAAGCTGGTCCCTTCAATTACTGACTTCCATTTGTCACCACTCACTCTGCTCATCACACTACACAAATATGCACACACAAATAGGAATCAAATCCACGCTAATCACTACTGGGAAGGATCACAGCTTAATCAGACAACTCATTTTTTTTCTCCACTGCAGCAGCCTGAACAGCCTCCTGTGCTTCCAAACCAACCCACCAGCAGCCTAGAGGGTGCCCTGGAGAGCTGAGGGGTTACACCCCCTCTGTCACTTGAGCAGAGAGCTGGAGAACCTAAATGCAGTGTTTGCACTTGGAATGCTTCTGTATTTGCTCTGAACTGCGTCGATCAGAGGTACCACGTTACAAAGCTCATGGTGCTCATGTCCCTCTGAGTCACCAGAAGGGGATGACGGATCCAAACCAGCATTCTATAAACCCCTCGTGACTCACTCCAAATTTGAGCAGGCTTTGTATGAGAAAACCACTATTGCCAAGCTCAGTTTTAACATGCAACAAGAAGTTATGACTGTTCAAATATAAATAGTAACAAGAAAAATAATATATATATACTTACAAATTTCAAGTGTGAAAGGAAAGTTTGGGCTCAGAGAAATGTTTGCATGTGTTTAAAGGGCACGTACTTCAAGTTGAAATCATCTCATTTAAAACTTCAGACAGCCTCGAAAGCAAGACTGTAACTATAAAATAACCCCATATTGATGCTAATTGAGCCTCGCTTTCTGGCAGAGGCTGTTAGGAAGGCTGATCCTGAACCACATCCTCTCCCCTCATTTACGTCTGGTATCAGTCACTGCCATTGTTCATTGTGATCCCAACTGCGCAACAAGGCCAGCTATCACCCATCTGATTTATCTCTGTCACAGCTTGAGCTCTGTTCACCAGGAAGGATGGAAGGCAACAATGTCTGAGGGAGGCAGGCCCAGCAAAACTGAGCACATGGCCTGGGTTTGCCTTGGTATGAAAAAGGCAGAGGGAAGCACACGTGTATCAGTTCATGTGGCAAAGACAAATAGTACAAAACAATGGGGATCACTAACCCATTCATTACATGTTAGCTCTGTGATCAGCAAGTAAGCACTAACTATTTAATTAGTCAACTAATTAGTGACAGGCAACATGGAAGGCTTCAGATGTTCCCAGACAAATGCAAAGATAAAAAGCCTAATTAACCAGCAAGCATTATGCTAACTACTGCCAAGCAGGCCAGATGTGCAGGATATTGTGCACCCCGGTGCTGCCAGATAACGGCAGCAGTAGCTGCTCTGTCGGGAACCCTGTTCAGACCCTGCCCTTTCAGAGCTGATCCTGGGTACCCTGAACTCATCCTGCAGAAAAAAACCTCAGATTTACTGTGCTGGACTCTGATTCTACCCTAAGAATAAGAGTTCAGGGCTTTGACAAAAGTTACTTTAATCTATATCTGGTTTTCAAACACAGTAGTTATTTTAATGCACCCATGTGGAGAGGGAAATAGATTTCACAACAACTTCATATGGAACATTGTGATCTGAGGCACCATTCATCTATGGCTACTTTATGTAGCATGCTATGTATATTCCAACAGCTGCAGAGAGTAAGTCATTGTTTACACCAGGGGTTGGATTCAGGAGGTTTTCAAAATCATGGATTAAGAAGGGTTTTTCCTATAATCAGAACACAATAGCACTTTCCACAGCTATATGCAAAGAGGTGGATAAAAGCCAATTGGTTCCCTGCATTGGAACCAGTGACAAGATACTGCTGGGAGCAAGCTCTGCATTCCTGCAGCCCAACTTCCACCCCTGCAGCTGGGGCACACGGGTTCACAGGTTGCTCCAGGAACCAGACCCTGGAACAACCTGGAGACGCTGGGGTTTGTAATCCTGTGTTCTTCTGGCCTAACGCTGCTGCCATGCCCATCACTCAAACGAGCAAAGGGAAAAAAAAAAACCCACTCAAGAAAACCTCCCACTGTCACACCTGTACCTCAGTATTGACTCCACCAGTCACTTGGCTCTCCAATAAAATCCATGTGCATTGTCAAGAAAAGCAGCAGTACAGCTGAAAACATGTCTGCATATGACTGTGTTCCAAGAAAAAAAATAAATCAGGAGATACTTATTTGAATGGTGAAACCTGAAAAATGGTATCACCCGCACTGACCCAGCACTGGATGGAGCACACAGATGCAATCGCCCAGGGATCAGAGCGCTCCAAGGATTAGGAAGAAGCTCCCTGCACTCACAGGCCACTCCACACACATTTACAGTATTCCTGCAGGGCCCTGTGAAGTGACTCAGCTGGGTGTGCCCCAGTGCTCTGTCCTCTGGGACTGCTTCCCAAGGCTCCAGCAGCAGGAGCCAACACAGAGCCAGGGAGTGGGGCAGAAGTTTGAGGTCCCAGTTGCCAGCACACGCTGCCCTGAGCAGCGGGGAGGATTCCAAGGCTCATTGGGGTGCGGGTGGGTGTGCACAGTGCCACAGCTGCTCCACGGCACCACTCCAGCAGCCATGGCACACAGCTGCTCCAGGAGTGCCGTGCCCTGGGATGTGCTGCTCACAGCACAGCGGGAGCAGGAGGCATCCCACCACAGGGGAGCAGACCTCACTCTTCGGGTTATTTCTCTGCTTAATAAAAAAAAGGTATTTCTTCAGTCTCAAAGAAGGTGAAAACACTTGCAAGATCAAGTTCTAATAACTGCCATGTCGGTAAGTGAATTATATTTGTGTGTTTCCATGGTGACTGATAATGTAAAATAATTAAGTATGAAGAATAACAACGAGAAAACAACTTCCTCTTTTTAAGGATTAGGGCTCACAAATTGATTCAATCCAGCTATTTTTAGTGCATGTAACCTTCGCAGGGAATATTAGAAAATTATGAGCAAATTAAACTAAACTGCTTTAGAAGGCCTTCACATTGATCAGAAGGCTATTTGCTGCTGATGTGAAAATTAAAAAATAATCTTTCCTACATTTATACCTCTATTAATATAAACTCAGTGCACTCAGTCGCTCTCGGAGCAGCACCCCATGGCTCAGGCAGGAGCTCATCTGTGCAGCACTGGAGACAAGCTCTCTCCTACACACAAGGAGGACGTGTCCTGCAGGAACTCTGCTAGAGTTTGGATCAAACTGAACTCCTGCCTGAAAAGCCTTGGCTGAGACAGTCTGAGGGCAACAGCTGTAAAAGCCTGCTCACTACAGACTCGGCTGCTGGCTGACACACCTGGAGCACAAACACTTCGGTTTCCCTCACAGCGTTTGAAAGCACAGCAATGAACAGCACAGGGTGAGTAGTAAGAAACAGGTTAAAAGCTCTGAGGTACATTTTTAACTGAATTTAGAGTGGAACTGAAAGCCTAAAAGGTGCTAATAACAGGAGGATGAGAGGAAGTGATTTACCCCAAGATAGGATGCTTTACAGGAAAAGTCGGGAACGTAATAAAGAGCAAGGAGCAGGAATTTTTTCTGAACTGCTCCACCAGTACAACATTCATAAAGCACTTCAACTTACTCTTCTCTTGACATACTGATAATTTCATTTGTCACGTTATCAATGCTTGTTGTAGAAATACCAACTCCTGACTTAACTGAAAGAAAGGCAGAGTTCTTCATTCTCTGCCCCCCCATTAAAGCACCAGACTCCCCCAGTTCCTGTAGCATTTTGCCATAAAAATTATGTTCAGGATTTGAATTTTCTATTCATTTCTGCAAGTGTTTCAAGACATCTCTAGTATGCGTGAATCAACTGCAGAAAACACTGACTGCATCAAAGAAACTGCATATTCACAGTCTGACTTTCCAATAAGCCCCTGAAACTGCTGTGGAGGAGGTATCAGCATAGGAGGTACAACAGTGAAACATCAGAGACATCTCCACTTTGGGAAGGCTGTGAAACAGCAGACCTCACCCACAAGTTTTCCCTGCCTTAGACAGGGGAAGGTATAAAAACAGCTGTGCACTCCCCTTCTCCACAAGTTTATACAGTTATTTACTCCAATTTGGATAATTTCAGATAACCACAGCAATTCTATTTGCAGTTTTACTGCTGAAAAATGCGTTAGTGAATGCTGCCAGCACGTGCTCCAGGTGGGGTCACTGACAGAGAGTGGTGTCCTCTGCCAGACCTTTCCCACACCCACACTCAGGTCTGCAGCAAAACTGCAGAAGTGCCAGAAATTAGTTGTGATTCCTGAACAATCCCAAACATCAAAAGCCTCATCAGAATCCAAGGAATCAAAAAGTGTTCTGAGAATCAAAAGCATCACAGTGAGATAACTCAACAAGCTCACGTGGCACATTTCTGCACAGCTCTGAAAACATGGCATCATCACAAGGGAAGGGAAGGAGGGATTCAAGCAGTGATTTGGGATCCCACTGGGCACAACTGGCTTTAAAGGTCAATACTGCTTTGGAGCACACGTGAGGGGCTAGTGGCTCCCACCCGTAATAATTTGGTGTAAGAACAGCATCCAAGGAGACTTTAAGTGCTTCCAATTCTCATTATCAGTATGCCTCCACCCTGAGGATCTCCAGGCAAGTCGGGGTAGCTTGGAAGCCTTGGAGCCCCAGAGGAAGCCAGGGTGCCAGCACACACCTCTCTGCAACTACAGGTGCTCAGACCTGGAACTTGTCTCAGCAAGTACTCTGAGACAGACTCAAGGCACACTTCACATGGAAGAAACAAGCCCCTTCACATAAAAGGGAACACAAACAAGTTCCTTCATACAAAAAGGAACACATTCTTCTCACTAAAGGAAACAAAATTAAAAACTTACCAAAAAATCAGTGTTTCCAGAAAAGAGATTCCAACATCAGATGCACCAATCACCACAATTCTAGTGTTGATAGACACTTTAGATTCCAGCACCAGCTTTCGACTTGTGAGGTTCAAAGAATAACTCAACTGTAAAAACATATGTAACATGACATAGAAATGCATTAAAAAAGCAGCCAAAGCCTGCTAAGAATCATTAGACTCACAGTGATGAGCTACCTTGCATTCACACAAAACTTTTTATGGCTCACTGATATGACTAATACCATGATTTTTCTGTGCACAGCACCAGATAAATGATACAGAAGTGCTGAAATACGTGCATGTTTAATATGTCTCTGAAAATTAGCAGAGCTGAATGACCTGGCTTCTCCTGAGCAAGATACTCTGGAGTCCTTGTAGGAGAGGACAAAACACCACCTATGCCATCACTCACTGCATTTAGCAAACACCTGGAGAACATGCATTTATATGCTGCTAAGGCCATTTTTTTGCCTTCTAGAGCAGTTTTCACTCATGCTGGTTTATTTATGGAAGTGGTTTTACTCAAATTAATTAGAAACTTATATTTTGAGTGTCTTTGTGTGTTGAATTGAAAACTCCCAAAATTATCCTTCTCTTTTCTTGAAATACAGAGCAGCCACCCAGAAAGCCAGGTTGTCACATGCATAAGGCAAGTAACTCAAGGCCAATGGGATCAATATTCCAGTCACAAAATCTTACTACAGTGTTTGTAATTACTAATTTCAGTTTCCATACTACTTAATGCACACCCGGGCTAGACAGGCAATAAACTCCACGTGGGTTTTTTTCCTCCATGTGTCTCTAAGTCTCTCTACTTAACAGAGATTCTCAAAATCAATATGCAACAAAGAACCAAGAGGTAACATTGCATTTGACATTTTTTTTTCTGCCCTGAACTATATTGAGCTTTTGAATTTCTGATGGAAGGCAGGGAAATACTTGCCATCTCACAGTACAACACACTGCATTTTTCTGATTGCTCTGGGTTGCTTACATTCCCATTTCATAGAATGCATAAGTGCAGAGTCATAAATGCACTGGGAATACCAATGCAAAATGGAGCCACTTTTGATGTTTGTCAGACACTTCTATAAATTCCTGCTCTGGCACTTATAGAGGAAGCAATCCAAGGCTTCTAACAGGTTTTCCTCTACTACAAATAGGAGACAGAGGGTTAATGATATTAAGTCATCTGAATTCCTCCTATGAAATTACAGTAGAAATATATTCTCTATATATTAGTTGACAGTAATTCAATAGATGAGGAGTGTTGCATTTTAAAGCTATGGTAATTGCACGTGCCTTCTCAAGAAGTGCGCGGCACACTGAGATCCCCAAGAGATCTTGTATGCCATGTCTCTGCACTGGCGGAGCCCCACAGCTGAGGCTTCAGCACAGCCCCAGCACAGAAGGAGGAAAACCGTCTGGAGAATGACTAGTGCGGTCCTCAAGGAAAGATTATGGACCAATGCCTTGCCAACTGGCATCGCTGCATAGCAAGTCATTTAGAATGTGGCAAAACTCAATGTTGCCTTTGGTCAGGCAACATTATTTTTTACTGCCAGATAAATGTTCTTCAGGTTGCAGTTCACCATAGTGCAACGAGGACATCCAGTGGTGAGCCAGATTCATCTCAGGGACTGTACTGCCCTAGGAAAATTCCAGAAGGTATCTTAAAAAGTATACCAGCCCATGGTGGCTGCTTGGCAGAGGTCAGCTGTGTGACAGCCAGCACATGGTGCAGTGAAGAATGCCTGGGCTTGCCAGGGAGAAGCACAGAACCACCCCAGTGCTCCTGATCAGAGTTAGATGGGACATCAGCAAGTCCACAGAGAAGCCAAACAGTTCCATCCAGAGCCAGTGCTTTTGTACGTGGTTAAACAATCCTTACAGCAGGATCTCCCATTAAAAGGATTTTGGTCACAAGTTAGAATATACCTATAACACTTCAACATTTCAGAAAATGAAAAAGCCTTTTGTATTCCACTGAAAATTGTTGGGAGAGGCTTTAGGAAAGGAGAAGAACTGGTGCCAAGCACTACAGGCATCCCTCACTGCTTAAAATCATGTTCTTTATAACATACTAAATGGTCATGCCCCAACTACATGTGCTGTAGCTCTGCCAATGCTGGCACGTGGAGCTCTCCCAGTCCCACAAACACGTGTGGCTCTAATCTTGCCACTCCCATTCCCTGGGTCAGCAGACAGGAACTCTGACAGGCTGGGCTCCGCTGCTTTGTAGGAAAGCATAGTCTTCTGGAGGAAAAACGATTAGTGATGTTTCTGTTGAAATGTGACTTTTAAATTAATTTTTTATTTTTTAATAATTAAAGAAATTAAATTAAAAAAATTAATAATTTAATTTTTTAAATTAATAAAATGGTAAAAAAACACAAAGAGAAACTACTTGTAACACACCTAATCACCAAAAGTAGCTAGGGATGCCAGCAGCTGGCAGGATAAACCCAACAGGCCTCGTGGCAATGCCAAGGTCAAACATCTTTACAGCCGCTCTGTGCTGGTGGTTTATGTTACTGTATTCCAGCAACGAAACACAGAGCAGGAATACAGTTTCCCTGGGAAGAGTTGTATCTAATTTACGAAATGGCTTCTGTATCAATGACACAAAGGCAGTGTTTGAGCAGAATATAACCCGCGGTGCTCACCACACAATGGCCCCAACACCAACAGCTGTCAGGCTCCAGAAACCACCTTTCCACAGTTAAGTACACTAAGCGGCCCCAGGGAGCGAGGAATTAGGTGGATTGGTCCCATAATACCACCTATGTTAACGAAGTGTCAGGACAAATGGCTACACATGTTCCCCAGAGGGGTGATCAGACATCATAACTGATAGGTCAATAGCAAACTAACTTGTTTATTTTGTAGCCAATCCATTAAATAAACCACCAATCATTAACTAACGCAAGGCAAAAAGCACTAATTGCCATGGGTAGAAGAAGAGGCCCATGTAGCTCAGAAGAGAGAATTTTCTTTGGTTCCCAAAGAGATTATTTGGGGTGCCTGGCACCCCGGCCCCCTCCCTGAGGCAGAGGGACAGTGGAGCTGGCAGTGGTGGCCCCTAGGCACCAAACCACAGGGATATTCCTGATATTCCTGCACACAGCCAGCCAGTGCCATCACTCAGAGGCCTTCAAGCTGTACCTCATTAAAACACTGATGCACTTCCCAGAGTACTCCACTGACAACACACACCCTGCCACTGACCTACAGCCTTCACTTAGGATCTCACAGCACAGCATGTGCCACAGTAGGATCAATTTACGGCAGCCAAAACTCCCACATCCTTCTACCACAAGTAACCAATGGAAAAAAGAGACAAAATACTGATCAGGTTTCAACAGACATGCTTTCTCGCATTATTTCCTTTGCACTTTCCAACCATGTACAGCTTCATGCCCAGCTCTCCTGTCCAGTTTGCATGTGCCCTGGGAACAGATTCAGGGTACATTTACTCAACAACATTGTGCTGGTGGTACAAACTCACATCCAGAATATTTTGTAGCTCCTCTTTTAGTTCTGTTTTTAAAACACTGGACCCTGAGCTATTTGTAGGTTTTCTAAATATATTTATTATCATTTTTCTACAATAGGTCAGGGTTTATAGCAAATATTACCTTCATTCTAAGAGAAAAAATGGAAACTGAGCACCCAAAACTGAAAAAAACAAGTTAAACAAAAGACAGCTGTGACACAAAGAGAGCAGTGCTGTATTCTGAACTGGGCATTGATAAATGTGTCCCAGTAACACAGCACTGGTGTGTCAGAGAGCTGGCACACTCCTTGCTGGGACTCCTCGTGCAAAGGCTCCATAACTGCAGAATTTGCAGAGTCACAAAATCTTTTAGGCTGGAAAACACCCCTTATATCATCTAGTCCAACTGTTAAACTTAGACTTGACTTAATGACACCATGAGGACTTGTGCCTTGCCCAGCTAAACACACAGAAGTGTTGGCTACAGGTTTAGTATGTTGAAGTGGCCCAAATTCAGGACTGCTCGGGGTACTACATGGCAAACACAGGGCTGGCTCATTTGTTACATACTCAGCATCTTCACAGATCCCTCGCTACCACAGGGAGTAACAAGGAGCCACTGCGAGGGGCCCTCCCTGCCC
Organism: Cephalopterus ornatus; assembly: GCA_013396775.1. Classification (NCBI taxonomy): domain Eukaryota; kingdom Metazoa; phylum Chordata; class Aves; order Passeriformes; family Cotingidae; genus Cephalopterus; species Cephalopterus ornatus. The sequence goes on from VZRE01011760.1 coordinate 47,437, forward strand.
TATCTTGCAGGATTCTACATCTGCCAACAACGCTTTTGTTTTAATTCAGCATTTGTTACTGAGAAACCTGAGTGATAGTTACTGCTGTAGAGGATTGATGTGATTTGAACTGTTACTGTAAAAACCATCAGGAGTGAAAACAATTAACAAACCTGTTCCTAGAGCAGTGCTGAGCTCAGCGACAGCGGCAGGTAAACAAGAAGGTGAGCAAACAGAGCTATTTTAATTTCAAGCTCCATTTGAACCACAAGTTAAAAAAAGAAAAATCAATGTTTACTAAGGAGATACGAACACAACTCAATGGAAAATGCATGCTTTTTCAAACTGCATTAGGAATTGTTTTCTAAATACTAGCTACATTCCAAAAAGCCTCATTAGAAATGTCTGCAAACACGTTTTCAAAAGCTGTTTCCAAGCATTTACAGATTTCCACAAACACCAGAAGCAGAAGGAAAAGAACATAGAAAGAGAAACAGTGATGAAGACTGTAGCCTTAATTATTTTATTGTCTTTGTCAAAGAACCCTTTCGGAACTGTAGCATGGGCAGGTAACACCTCACCTTTACAGAATATTTTTCATCTACAGACCTCCAAAGGCTTTATAAAATGAAGTCAATATTATTACACCAATCCCATACAAGTAAATGCTGATCTTCAGCTTCCAGAAGAACGGTGTCTATACTTGTAGGCAATCCTATGTCCATCCCTATGAGGGATTTCCCGTGTAACTCCAACTAGCAGCAAAGGAGAGCAGAGCACAGACACATCTATTTCTTTTCCTTGCAGAACCACTGTTACCATGGCAAAAACTGCTCTTTTTCCCTTTGAGCATTGACATTTGGATCCTCAGCCCAGAGAGGGCTGGGCAGTTCCCACTCACAAAAATCTCACAATTGCTTGCTGCCCTGCTTCAAAGGCCAAAGAAGTAAACTCTGAATGGTGCCACTTTCAGTGAGCTCAGTTCTTCCCCTTCTTTCCAGGGAAGAATGGAGAGAGGACACTGAGTCCACCTGCAGAGGCACCTGCCCCAACACACCCCCTGCTCACCAACAACAGAGCTGCCAGGGAGAGGGCAGAAGCATCTCTGCCCACTCCACCTTCTGCACATACAGACTCATGGCAACAGAGGTGGCAATTTTCAATATACTGGACTACTCACTGAAAAATTTAACATATGTATAAAATTAAAAGCTTAAAAAAATAAAATGTAAAGAAATCATAACATTTCAGACTGAAAACAGTGAACACCAGGTAAATAATGGTACAGGGATATGAAGGGAGATTGATTTGTGGGTTACTACAGAGTCCTGTTTGCATGACAGCAGCTGTGGTTCTCCATTTTATAATAGCAAACATTACCTTTCTGTGGAAAAAATACCTGTGCCCTCCTTACAAGCTGGAATTATCAAAGCCAATCTAACAAAATGCTTTGTAAAAGCTTTAAACCAAGTCTGACCTGTTTTTAAGCAGAAATGCCTATTTCAGTTTGCAGCAAATATCATTAACACCTGTACAGCACTGACACCATGCTTTCAAAACAAAGCTAGGTCATCTTACTTTTAATTTCACACATGCACATAAGTGGTAAACATTCCTGCTAATGATGCCATCTGGTGCCTCCCATAACGGTGTGATACTCTGCCTTCCAAACAAGATGTAATGGCAGCACCACACAAACCCCACTGACACTCACAGTAAGGAAATTTGTTATCAGCCTCAGTTCAGAACGCCTGTTTGTGTGCCTACTGGTGCTATAAAATCATCACCTTCACCAGCCAAGGGGAAGAACATTAAATAATGGATTTTTATCCATGTACGTACCACAAAAGCATTAAAAATTCATTACTCAGGCACAAGAGCATCTTAAACAACAGTTATTGCTTTAAAAATGAATACTCCTCTCCAAGTTAAGCGAAAACTATCCATACCAAGCCTTTGTTTGTGATCCCAATATATCCACACACAAATGACAACATGTAGGAACTCTGCTGTTTTAACTTTGGTACATGAGCCTTGATATTTAAAACACAGGGAATTCTCTTGCTCATTGTCCCTAGGCTCTCTGCTATATTTATTCTTTTTCATCAACAGGCCTCTACTAAGACAACAAAGAAACCAAACCCTCAAAAACCTTTTATATTTTAGCTACGTTCAGTACATTCCAGTGCCTTAACTGCATATATACAGAACTGAGACTGCCAAAATAAAACCCCTTATTGCTACAGCTGTTCTCCAAAGCCAGGCCAGCCTTTGCTTTAAAGCAGACAGTGAGAGGGTAAGACAGCACCAGCTGCTCTCCCTGACCCCTCTGAGTTACTCTGGGCACTGCCATCCCAGAGTGCAGCTGGGGAGAAGGCACCTCCAGAAGCAAGGCCGGCTGTTCCTGCAGCATGGGGGCAGACCAGGGTGTGCAATGGACGGTGCCCAGGGTGGGCACGCTGGGTGGGCAGACACAGCCCCAAGGCAGAGGCTCTGGCCTGCAGTGCTCATGTCTGTCCCTGACACGCCTCTTCAGACACACAGAGTGACAGACCCTCGTTCCACTCCCAAGTGCAGTGAAAAGCAAAGGGCTTTGCTTGTTCAGAACAGATTGTTCTGAGGTGCACGGCCTCTGCCCCATGCTTTAAAATCTCTATACTTAAACTCCCTACTTTTATTATCTCTGAATTGCAATTGAGCTGAAATTTTCAAGGTGCACACTCTGGACTAGCTGAGATTTGACAGCAAGGTGTTGTTAACTGTCAGTTCTGAGTCCTTTCTTCTACTCTGCCGGCACAGGTCAGGGTAGTGGCTTGTGCTCAGTGCAGACTGGTGATGGCCCATTATTTCAGAAAGCAGCACTAAGGCAGCTACAGTCAGGTATGTCCCAACTACAGAGAGACCAACAAGCAAAGAGTTCAGGCAACTGCCAAGGAGCTGGCCTAAACACCAGAAAGTAGAAGCCACAGAGAGTGAAGCACCCCAAGAGTTTGTTGGGGGAGACAGCAGCATCTAGGGATCAGTTTTCTATAAAATGGATCTATATGAGCACTTGTATTTTCCTTTTAAAACAAGCTCCCCCAAAAGGGAAAAGTTTTGGCAAGCTTGAGAATGTTTTAGATTTTTTTCCCAGTTTTACCTGATAGCTAATTTCTATTTTTAGAAAACATGGTAAACATATTCTGTTTTATTAAAGTCCTGCAACTTTATAACAGACACAAAAAGCTCCCAGGATAGAGAATGAGCCAGGATGATTCTTACACTCCTAACTCATTTGAGCACGTATACGTGAACATACACCACAATAGAGCCAGTTCTAAAATGAATCTAAAAGCAATGACATACTGTTCATAAGCATTTTCTCTCATTGTTATAATTAATATTTTAAGTTTTCTCAGGCCATCTATTCATAGCACTTGCCATAAGCGTGAGCATGGAATCACAGATACACACAAATACCTGCACACTGCACTGGAAACTGCTGGGCTCACAGTGCCCTGTAACCCAGTTCCTTCCTGAACCTCACACTAACATCTACCCTGCTTCTGGGGTTAAGCTTCAATTTTTCCCAGACAAATAAGAGAACTCACTGCTGTGCAGTTACTCGCTCTGAGAGATGGACATCTATCCAGTCCCCCAGCAATACCCAACTCCTGAACAAGTTTCAAGGGGACAGGCTCAGAGCACACCAAGCTGGGCTGAGCACCCAACTCCAGCTCTTTGCCTGACCCTCCTGCACTCACCACTTCTTGTTCTGATACAGACATTTCCTGTAGTGCCCCTGGAATACCACCTGAAATGTATGAAATTAACTGAGAAAGGGTTGGTAGTTTTCATTGGATTGGGGAGGGTTTTTTTCCAAGATAAATTTATACAACACTTCATGGGCTTCTGCAACTGTTCCATCTTTTTATGAGCTAGAGCAGAAAAACCAATTCTAAACTGCGCAATAAAACCTGACAGCCTGAATGCAGCCATGAAATAAAAATATAATAAACCCAATAGCATGAATAATAATGAAAGGGCAAAACCAAGGAAATAATTCAACAGATGTGTGACATTTTTGTTCTTCATTGTGGATCAGTTATTCTTGTTAATTATATCACCTATTCTTCCCTTAACATTGATAATTACATGAAGCAGATGGAGAACAGAATGCTCCCAGATGGTGGGAAAGCAAACAAGTTTACAAATTGTTTATTTATGAAGAAATCATTAAAAATTATTTAATTATCTATAGTTTTCTACTCCACCAATAATGACATGCACTGTAAAGGCCAGCAGCACTTTATAAGGTATTCATGATTCTGTTGTAACCAACTGGCTTTTAATGCAACATGACTGAAATGACTGACAGATGTGCAAACCACAATAATAATCTAATCTGTTTTAACACTGGGGGAATTAAGAGCTTGAATCTTTGGATCTTCTGCCAATTGGCGCTTCAGCCCTGGTTGCTGATTCAGAACACAAAAAACCAGAGATTTCCTTTTGCTTTGGAACAGCTGGACAAAGTGTTTGATCTAAAGAGCAGGCAGGAGCTCTGTCAGGTCTGTGCCCTGAACCCCAGAGTGCAGCAAATGAAATTCAGAGCTGAGATGTGGCACCTCTGCTATACCTGCTGTATACCCCCTGATCAGCAGGGATCCCAAAGTGCAGGCACTTCCAGGAGCGGATGCTAGTTACACGGGCAGCATCTGTGCCCTTCCAGAGGAGTGCAAGGTGAGACAGCAAGTGTAATGCCTCCCTCTCTCTGTGCCTTCTCAGTCCACCCCTCCTCAGTTCATCCAAATCTCTCCAGCAGACCAAGGGGAGATAAGAATATGGTACAAAGAGACACAACATCAGCAGCCAAATGTATTTGCCATCTCAAGGCACGAGAATAAGAAATTAAGAATTTACAGCCACAGAATGGAGCCACTGCTTGGGGAGTGACAGGGCTTCTGAGGCAAAGACAAAGTAGCAGAGTTGTGGTTTAAGAGAAGGAGTGAGAAAACTTGTGGTGCCATTAAAACCTACACAAAGCTTTAATTAAAAGGCCAAGCAAATAGGGGAGAAACAGGGAGAGTTCCTAAGATCCATATTTCTTTGGAGTCACAGCCATTTGAGCCCAGCTCAAACTAGAAAGAAGACTGAACCATTGGAAATGCCACAAGCACAGAGAGAAGAGGGTGACTACAGAACTGCAGGTAAACAGTCACACAGGTAACAGTCAGTTGCTGGTTTATATAGGGCAAGTTTTGGGATTTTAAGACTACATCTCTACCTGACATCAAGCTCTCCCAGAGAGTCCAGGAGCAAGGACCTATGCTTCCTTCAACACCATGAGACACAGCTTGTGCTGCCTGTCAGAGGCAGGAGCAGGCTAGGAATCCATGGAAGAGCAGCACATGGCATTTCCCCAGGTGGTTTTTCCAGACACCACAGTGGAATAGAGATTTGACAGAGGGACAACAAGAACAAGTTCCCACAGACTTCATTTCTGGTGCTCGTCTGTCTGTAAGAACCAATCCAGACCTGCAGGAAAACCACCTCTCCAGCACAGCCGAGATCCATCTGGCCTGGCAGCACATGGGAATTAGCTGAGAGCAAAGCTTCTGTGCTTTCTGTTCTGGCTTTGGAGGAAGGCAAGGGGAAAGCGTCCGTGGGGGTCCTGGTTGAGTTCTGTGCACTGGGTCAATATTTATGAGTGAGTCTCCCATGCTCCAAGCAGGCAGGAACGTATGAGAGACAAAGACTGACTGAGCCCAGGGCTCCCTTTGCACACTCACTGAGATCCTGAGCCACTAAGAAAGAGACCTACACACGGATCAGGAGCTGTGCTCGGACACCTCATGGCTGAGCTGCTCAGCCACAAGCTATTACTGGGGAAAAACACATTTTGCAGCTAGAAAAGGAGTGCAAGAGCTCAAAAAGGGCTGGAACAAGAGGAAGGCAGCTGAAAAAGCAGTAGATGAGAGGCAGATGTTGATGGCTCGATATCGAGGGGCATCTTGTGGGTGTCAAAGCAAGAATATCACTACAATTATCTCCATTACAAGCAACAGATACTCAAGCAATCAATTAGGGGAGGCAGTCAATGAAAATTTTACATTTCTGAAACTTACTTGTATTTACAGTCTTCATCTTGTAGTTCCTGTGACAAAGGCTGCCACCATTGCAGAGCTCTCTAAAGCAGCAATTACAGCAATAACCTGTCCTCCAGCTCTCAGGAGCTAAACAGGCACTGGTTCACATCTGGAAGATGTGAGAGGACAAAGCCCCCTCAGCTCAAACAAGCGTGATGAGCTGGCATAGATGTGTGATAAAGGGATGAGGAACAGTCTCCACTGCTTGCCCAGATCATCCTGCAAGATCCTGCCCCAGTCGTGTTTAAAACTACCAAAACAAAGATGATGGGAGAAAGTGTATCCTTACTGCTATGCAGGTGCTGGCTTCAGAAATCTTCCCACTAATTCCTACTCCAGACTCTTTGCCTTTCACCTTTCTTCCTCTCTTCTCTACATTTTCCTTAAAACATTGCTTTCCCATGTCCCTTTTCCCTCACTTGCTAGCCTGTTAGCATGTTCTACAACCAAAATACATCTGACCTTGTCTCACAGCACTTTTTAAGGTGACAATTCTCAGCCTTTCCAATCTGCAGAGCTATCACATTTATTTCCTCAGTGGGACACATTGCTCTTTGTCACAGATTGCACCTTGCTGTTTACAGAGGGTCTGAACAGGCCTTTTGAATCACTACAAAAAGGCAGAAGAAATTTGGTTATATTACTTTACAAAATACACCTCGGTTTATTTGTAACTTCACTGCAGGATTTGGCAGGGCAGTGCAAGATTACTGATGGGGATCAATCTTCCTGTACAAGGCTCTGAGCAGAGAGAGGGCAGGTGCCTTATGCCTGGCTGCTTCCCGAGCTACGAAGCAGCCAGGGTGTAAAAGCAGCAGCTCCTTCCTGCTGCAAGCACACCCTGGGCTGTGGCAGGCTACTCCTTATGCTACAAAGCTTCCCAACGTATGGTGGCCAAAGGTCACTTCATTCACTCAACACAAGAGTCAATTTAACTTCATATGGTTTCAAATTCTTGGTATTTCAGAAAAGTCAGCAGCGGTAGCAGATGAGCTTTATCCTCAAGTTACCACCCAGCACTCAGCCCCAGATGTCCATTCTGATAGAGCACAGTCTGTCAGAAATCCATAATTCATGCTGGGGCAGATGCATGGATACTTACACAGTGACAGCCTTTAGTTGGGGATTTTTGTTAGAAAAAGTTTTAATGAAAATCTCACATTATTGAAGAGAAATTCAACTTTTGAGATTTTAAACAATTATGTCACTACCTACAACTTGCAAAAAACCTCAGGAAGAACCTGGGAATGGAGAAGACAACATATTTGCAAATCTTTCACAGATTTTCTAGCTTCAGCAAAAATGCTAAGATGAGCTCCTTTACTAAGAGAGCAACAGTTCACTTTAAAGATAAAAAGAAAAGTAGTTTAAAGAAAAGCATCAGACAGTTCATTCTGCAGAGAAGAGAAAGGCAGGGATGTGCATGTGGAGGGAAGACTGTTCAACAAAGCCAAACTCAGACCAATGGCCTCAGCCATCTTCTGGATTTTGCTTTGCCAACTGCTGCCTAATTAAGTTTTGGGTGCCAAAACCTACTAACTGAGAAAAGGACAGCACTAAGAATACTATATGGGAACCCATCTCAGCCAACTGGAAGTTAGTACTGACATAAAGCTCCCTAATTATGTTTCTCCATGAAATTACAGCTACCTACAGGGAGTATCACTAATGGTGTTTTTCCTAACATTTTAGCTTCACTGGTTACTCTTTTGAGGAATCATCTACACATCAAATTTTAGTTACTTAAAAACATAAGAGAATCAGGTGTAAGTGATTTAATAGATGAAACTTTAAGAGACTTCACTTAGAACCTCCAGATTGCACCAGTTCTACACAAATAAGAATTTTTGGTAACAAAACCAATCTTTTCCTTTGCTGTTAAATCAACTCTGTGTTCTGAAGCATTCTTTGAGGGTTTATCTCACGCATGGAAGAAACCTGACTTCAGGACTGAAAAACAGAAGTTGAGTTAAGCAATTTCTACAGACTCAGGAGCATGGCATTGTCCTTTTTCCATTTGCTGAGCACAACACCAAAATAAACTTGGCAGGAAGAAGGGGTAAGCAGCAAGACAGAGCATCTCCCACGTGCCAGGAGTCTGACTAACATCGTGACAGGATGCTGCTCCACGCGAGCAGAGAGCAGCCGTGCCATGCCCAGGGGCTGCAGAGCCGTGCCCGGGGCAGAGCCGTGCCCACGCAGCCAGCGGAGCGGGGACTGCGAGGGTACAGACACCACGGCCGTGTAATTAAGGGGCAGCCTATCACCACCCGGCTGGTAATGCCATCCCATCTGCCAAACCCTGCACGAGCTGGCACCGTGCCTCCTGCCTGCTGCTGCTTCTGTCACCCACCTGATCCTTGGAGAGCTGCTCTGACGGAGCGTTCATGCCAAGCTCTTCCAGAGGATAGACAATCTGTCGTCTGGGCCGCACGGGAGCCATGTAATGAAGGGCAGATGTCAGGGAATGGGCACAGGGGCTCTGAAACTGAAAGACAGCAATCCATATTTCAGCAGAGAGAATGTCAGAACAGTACAGCACAGATGTCTGTGGCATGGCTCTGCAAGCACACAATTCTTAGCTCTGTTGGCTAAATCTAAGACAAAAATCAGCAAATAAACAAACATACTCAGAGCAGAGGAATGAATTGCAGATAATTCCTGACACTAATGAAGATAATTATGAGAGTAATTACATTACTATCTCTGTGGGAATGACAGATAAACAAGTGGTTTGGTTTATGGGATTTTTCAGCACAAGTATTTTCCCCAGGAGGATATTTTTCTCCATAGTGATCATGAATCAGCTTGATTTGACCTCATTAAGCCATGTTATCTGCTCACTGCTAACCTTTGCTTGCTTGGCAAAGAACAGTGATGAATTTATATAGAAATCCTACACTGACTGAAATGTCTAGTTCATCCAAGTGATAAATGCTAATAAACCAGCAGAAATTTGAAGTGAACAAAACCCTAATGCTCATGTGAGCAGCCTGGATCATTAGAAATAGCTGTATCTGTCTATTACAGCATGACTAGCTCTGGCATAATTTACAAAATGAAAGGGAAAAAGAAATAAGAATTACAGTGAATACAGAATGAACATTAATGCAAACTAAGTTACACTCAAGTGCCATTCAATCCACAAATATTCAAAAAACTTGATGTTACTATGTTGAAAACTGAGTAAAATATCACATTTATCACCTATTAGAGCAATGACAAGCTAAAGTAATTTAGAGGAACTCTAGTCAGGAAACAGGCCAAACTGGAATCACTAGTAAGGATTAACTTTCTCTTCCATCCACTGCCATTGAACTGCATTTCTGTAAGTGCCTCTTCAGAACCTAATGGTACATGGGGACATAGGTTCCACAAGGGAACACCTAAAACAACTCCATGGAGATGCACAAAGAACACATCCTTGTGCAAATGCACCCAGGTCTTACCTGGCAAAATTCCTACATGAGAACTGGTGGCGATTTCAAAACCACACAAGTCACCAAGGCCAGAATCCATCTCAGTTACTATCTAAACTCCAGGTGCTCAGTCCAGCCAGCCATGCAGAGCCTCCGAGCTGGAGGGCAGCATCTGCAGGGGGCAATTCTGTCTGTCCTGAGACAGGCAGGGATGACCGGTGGATGAACTGCCCTCGGGATGCACCCTGTGTTTCCAGCAGTGCTGGCAGGAGCCTGGGTGATCAGGCTGGGCCAGATGGTAACTTTAGATGGCTACACAGGCTTGCAAGTTTTACCTTGTGTTCCCTTCTCTTATATGAGACCAGTAACGCAGCACACATGAGTATTTCTAAAAGAATCTTTTGGTTTGCTTCCCCATATAATTTTATCCTCAGAAATGGATTTTCTCCATTAGGAGAGATCCAGTTCTTACGGCTCTCCTGTGACACTTACAGAAACACGAGTCCCATTTTCAAATCCAGTGAGATGCCCGAGTCTCACTGACTTCTGGTGAAAGAGTACCTAAATCACTTTTGCAGAGTTTTTAAGCCACCAGTACGTGTTTAAGATTATCCTTTGTCTTTACTCAGGGTACATTATCCTCATACTAGGCAGAAAGCCAAGGCCAAGGACGCTTCCAGTCTCTGTTCGCCCACACATTTGCTTAAGACACTGGTAAGTCTGGACTCACATGCCACAAACCAGCCCCCCTAACATGATAGCTGCGTCCACGAGTGCAGGTTCTGTCAGGCAGGAAGAACAGAAAGTAGTTTGCTGCAGGTTGCCACGAAAACCCCCATTTGCAGTCATTCACAGAAGGAAAGAAAAAAATCAAGTGAGCAAAGGCAGCAATTTTAATACAAGAATCAAATCATTTTTCTCCTTACCTTGCCTTCCACATACTGTGGATAAATGGGATAGTAAAGAGCAGATTTGTGTGCCAAGCGAAGAATCTCCTTTAGAAAGTGCTTTGTATAGTGATGAAATACAGGATTTAAGACAAAGTGGCAAAGATGTCCATGTTCTTCTTGCTGGTGGCAATCAAAATGAATAAAATCTTCAATGTTGTAATGAGATCGAACATACTCAATATCCTGGAAAATGAAAAAGTTGGAAATCAGCAGTGATCAGCAGCTACCTTGACAGGATTTTAGCAAGGGCCAGTGAGTCACTTCCTATCAATTAAGGAACATTTGAACATTGACATCAGAAGCCTTTGTTCTCAATTAAATTTCATTGTATCAAAATCTATTCTTGCAGCTTGCCTGCCCTTATTTGCAAGGGATGCAGACCTGACCCTTTCCCACCAACATCTGACAGATTTTGCTGAGTTCAAGAGAGAGAAGCCCAGACTGTCCTCTCACCAAATTCCAGCTGAAAAAGGGAACTCTACAAAGGGAGCTGTGTATGAAATACCTCCAACAAGTCTTCCCTGTTGAACTGGTAAGCTGATTTTTGCAAGTTCATACACTCAATTAATATATCCTCTTATATCAATGCTCTTGATTAAATTAAGAGCTGTTTTGGAAAACTACTGACTACTCTATTTTGAAAACTGAGCATTAGAGCTGCTGAACAATCTAAAATCACCTTTTCAGTCCTAGCAGAATGCCACATAAGTAAGCCTTAGAGAATGTTTACTTTTCAACAATAATGTGCAAATGCAACATACTTTTTTGTACTCCATTAGAACATATGCTGTCCTTTGTTTTATAGTGTATGATTCAAAATCACTCAATCTGCTGTTGAAGAAAAAAGATACAAAGTATATCTAGAAGAACTACTGCTTTTTACAGCATGTGTGGCTTATTGACTTGAAAATTAGGGGGGAAATCAGTGATTAAACACATTTAGAGGCAGAATGGCTTTGTGCTAGAGCACCGAAGAAGTGCAGGAGAAAAACTTCCACAACACATCAGCAACTCTGTGCAAATAACAGGATGATTTTTTCATCTGAGTGCCAGTCATGTGAGAGAAGGGGAGTGACACAGTGTACATAGGAAAGAGAGAAAGGGAGTTTCTAGAAGCAGTATTTTTACAGACACTGTTAGGCACACACAGTGGCAAGCACAAAACCCAGCCTTTAGTGTGAGGGCCAAGTGACACAGCGCTCACGGAACACAAACAGAATTTACCATTTCATCCCTGATGACAGAAACACCAACAATTTGATCCAAAACTTCTGCTACAAAAGCCTGTACTGGCATCCCGCCCTGCAAGGCAAAAGCAACAGATACACATCTGATTTCAGCAGAAGCCTTTTAACAGGAGCACTCTCCTCCCAGCGTACCTCTGAGGCACCAGCCCAGTTTAACCAGTGAGCTCCCCACGAGGTGGGCTGTTTGAGCAGTGTGTATGGCTGGGCTGGACACACAGACCTCTCTCCTACACTGAAGTTTCAGTTTGCATCTACCTGTGACAGGAGTGCTACAAACTCAGCCACTACAGTCCTGGGTTTGGCCCTGATCTTAGGAAAGAACTGTACCCATGTTGGCAACAAATACTCACGGGATCCCTGCGAGCCTGAGTGAATATCTTGGAGTCATTCCATATCCTTTCACTCAGGCTAAGGGTTTCAACAAGTGTTTTGACACCACGTAGGTCATTGGTTGTTGCCCTTCTTACGTTAAATGACCTAAAAAAGAGGATTAAGGTTCACTGTGACAAAATAAAGACAATTGCGAGGCTTAAGACAACATGCCCTCCCATAAGAATCTACCACATCTCGCAGAAGTTGAAACTGATTGCTAAGTGACTGTTGTTCCAAATGCAGACATTAACTTATTGTATAGTAATAGGAGATATCACAGAGCATCTACTTGAGACAGTGTCAGAATCCTGCTTTATCTGCTATTAAACACTCAGTTTTTGTGCACCTACAGCCCTATCTCACATGGCAAATGATGACCTATAACCACAGGTATCACCTGCCTTCAGGTGAGTCAGAGTCAGCAGAAGAGGGAGGCAGAGAACCTTAAAATGAATGTGGAACCTATAACTACACACTGCTGCACATGGGGAAAGGAGAACAACAGAGAAAGGCAAGAAAAAAGGGAAGAGAAAGATAAAACAGCCAGCTGTCATCCTTGGAAATGGTACACAAGGCAGGAACATGAATTTCCCCAAGAACAAATTACTAACATTTGTGTTAGAGCCTGGTTCTTCAAACAGTAGCACGAGGATAAATTTACATGTGCCTCTGAGAAGCACAGAGTGCCAGTTAGTAACACACAGCAGTGACACAGTATAAAATGCCTATGCAATGCATACGTGTTAGCTACAGAAAGCAATGTCCTGGCACTTAGCTCCTTCATACACTGTGAGGAAACATCTTCCCACCCACTAATAAGCAACAAAATTCCCTTCACAGTGACAGTCCACAGCAGCTGAAACTCTCCCATTGTCTGTTAACCCTTCCTGGTTACACAGACCTTGTGTAATAAACACTTGTAGAGTGCTGTTCAAGGGACTGAACTACAGCTTCACTTCCAAAACTTAAGTTCTTTCACCAACAGTTAAAAACTTGAAATTCATGTAGTATAATTTTCATTCCTGTTGTTTTTGCTTTTAATTTAAAAGCAGATGTGCTATTCTTCAGCCTCAGTCCCACTCACACGGAGATGGATCCTGTGGAATATGGGTTAAATGGACAGCACTGTTCCTTTAAAAAACCCAAACCTACCAAGTATCTGGTAGGTTATGGGAAGTTTCACAGCTTAATCCGTTGACCATTTCTGAGTGCTCAAAAACATACATTTGATTACTAAACTGCAAACTAATCCTCAACTAAGCAAGCATCGGCTTAGCTTGCCCAGTTGCTAACAGGTTTCCAAGACCAAACAAGTGATGAGGATGATGGCCAGCAGGACCAGCACCACGGTTCACTCTGCAGCCCCTGAGCAGGCCAGCCCCGGCCCTCCTGAGCCCAGCACACGAGCTTTGCTCCCCACCCGTGCGCAAGGAAGGCAGTTGTGACAATAAGGAACTACATCTTTAATGTGACAAAAAGATGTAAAAAGGTGAAACTGGTTTTTTTTTTGTTTTTTTTTTTTTAATAAACACTGCTCCACTGTGAGCTCAAACTAGGAGGAAGGACTATCCAAGGTCTGTACTCATTTCTCTCCCAGCAATGAATTAACTCATTCTAGATGCCCAAGTCCTTTGACTGCTCAGAGACCAGGACACTATTATGCTTTTTAGTGAAAATTGAGGGAAAGTATCCATTAGGCATCTCAGCCTATGCCTTGTCATCTGTTATTTTTTTCTCTTTCACTGTTAAGTAGCAGACTCACACTTCCATTTGCTGCACTCTTGCTTTTCGTGTACTTAACACTTTTTTTTATTCCTTTTACAACCTGTACTAATCAGGAGCTCATTTTGTGTCTGTGCCTCTTTTGACTTTGCCCTTTCACGTCTTCGTATTCCCATCTTCTTACCCCTGTTTTTCTTTTAATCCATTTTCTGTGACTTTCTTTTCACTCACATGCTTTTCAAAGCCATTGGTGCAAGTACAATATATTCATCTTTTACTTTCTCAGATTTCACTTATTTCCAAGAGAGTATCTGCTGCTGAACCCTGGGGATTTTGTTCTCCAGAAACTTTCCAAAAGCATCATCTGGCCTCTTCCAAAGCTTTTCTGATCCTGAACCTCAATGAACAGCTATTTTTCCCTCACTATCCTGCACAGCTGCAGGGGGATTTGGAAAATGCTACTAATGATCCTATTTTGTTTTCATGGAAAGGTTGGTGTCATTTGGAATATGCACAGTTGAATCGGAATTGTGAGGGTTTTTTGAAAAACTGTGATAAGCAGTTTAATTTTGATCAATATCACAGGAGGACATATGACTCCCAACCCTACTGGTGTATTACTGAGCAGCTGTGCCTGAGACTACCAGCAATTACTCCAGTGACTTCCTCTCCAGCCAGCTGGATTCTCACACAGGACCCAGAAGCCCAATTTCATCCCAGGGTAAAAAGCTTATGCATAGGTCCAAGAGTAGCTGGCCAGGTCCTGCATGAGCTATTTGTGTACCACCAAAGATGATCAAGTATGCAATTAAACCAGGAGTATTTCTCTGAAACTACACATTATTCAGCTACATTAAGACACAAAGAAAGAAAGTCTCCAACTGTGCCACAATTTAAGCTTGGTGTTTGGGCCACAATATGTGTGATATACAAAAGAAGCTTTGGAAAACTCATTCCACATAATGGAAGTCACAGCAAGGAAGGTTTGGTACCCCAGTTCGCCAGTATCTCAGCCTACAGAAGCATTCAGAGAGTCACAGAAACTGAAGGCATGAAATAAGTGACTCAACACCAAAAACGAGAGAAGTGTTATAAAACAGGTACTCAGTGAGGTTACTGCTGTGTTCTGCATGTTCCAGAAACATGGACTGCAGTTCTCTTAAGAGTCATAGCATGTTTCCAAGAATTAAATCTATGCCAGGCTATCAGGTATCAACGTCACACAGCCTGACCCATACCCCAGAGGCCAAACAACACTGTGTTCATCTACTGGCCCACAACACAGGAACTCCAAGGAGCTGCTGGTCTGCAACAGCATTTATCTTACTTACCTGAGCACTGTACATACAAATTTTAAAGGAATCCTCTTGCTGAACTTTGGTTTTACTTAAAGGAAACTATATACAATGCTGGCATCAGAAGACTGCTTGCTTTCACACTTGTAATTACCTCATTCATGTTTCATGAAAAAAGTCATGTCAGTTACTACTTCATTTCACTAAAAGCAAATACAATACTGTTAATGTACTATCTCATATAGTCCTGTGGAGATGCAGCTGACTGGGCCTGGCATGCACCCCAGGACAGGGAGCAAAGACAGCTGCAGTACTGCTACTACAGACTGAGGTATTTAGCTCTGCTCCCCATTGCTCCAGGCACAGTTCTGTGCCATTTAACAAGCTTCCATTTTTACAAGATGTTCTGTCATACCTTGCAGAACCACCAGGCTGGCCTGAGATAGCAAGGGAACACCCACGTGGTGTCAGGCTGCCTGGTGCAAGTCTCTCCCCCAGCATTCAGAGCACAGCAGTGCTGTCCCGAGGCACACACTCACGTGAGCAATCCCGCACGGTGCAACACGTACAGCTCACGACCGAGGCTGGATGTACAGAAAGGGACAGCTCGAGCAAAACGCTGCAGCAGGGGGAACTCCGGTACGTGATGTGGCACCAGGATAACACAGAAGTCTCTGTCCTGAAAAAGATTTGCAGGCAATAAAGAAAGTCTCTTGGTGATCTGTGTAAGCTTTACACAAGCCCCCCTGACAAGAGCAGACAGACAACACTGATCATGGGGCTTACACTGCACACTTCCCCAAGCACTGCTCTGCCTGGACAGCACAAAGGAACTGGTGGGCTCACAGAAGCAGGTCTTTTAGCCCCCGTAGTAAAGACTCATTAACTGATATCCTGATATTCCCTAGAAGTCCCCTTTTTCCATTCCCCCTCCATCCCCCACTCTTTTCTTCCTCAGTAGAATATTCCAGGTGAAAGGGACTTACAATGGCTCTCTAGTCCAACTGCCTAGCAGGAACACTGTCTCCCCGCCCAGAGCTTTAAGGGCTTATCTTATCCCTTAGAAGGTCCTTTTTTCTACCTTACTTTCCTTCTGCAGCACAAGCTCAGGACAATGTGTGTCTGCGTGGGATCCCTTGCAGCCAAGGGAGACCATTGATCCTGCAATCCTGTACAGCCAGCGTGCAGGCGCAGCAGACTATGAACACAAGTCTGTATGAGCACAGCCACGTCCAGCCTGTCCCAAAGGTGTCACTGCTGCTGTCCATATGCACACACACACACTGTATTGGCAGTCCATGCAGTTGTCCAGAGACATGTGCTGTAAAGGCTGCAGAGGCGCATAGCAATGCAGGAGTCTCCATCAAATGCTCTCTGAGGAAGAAGAGGAGCCTCAGGAGATAAGTCTGCCTGCCACAAATAACCATCCATTACTGTTCAAGTGCTCCCTTCCACCAGTGTCTGAATTCACAGTACCACTGCTCAGTCCATAGGCAAAAACTATGGAGCTCCCTAATACCACTTTTATAGGCTTAAACTCAACCTAATATATTTTCCCTGATTTTATTTTTAATTTAGGTACAGTCTGGATCTATACATGTTTTTAAAGGAGTTTGAAGCATTTCCTTTCTAAATTGGCATCTCTGAGAGGTCCCTACAAAACAAACTAGAAAAACTATTTACAAGGACATGGAGAGACAGGAAGGGGGTGAATGGCTTCAAACTGAGCAAGTTTAAATCAGATATTAAGAAAAAATTCTCAGCTGTGAGGGTGGGGAGGCCCTGGCAGAGGTTGCCCAGAGAAGCTGTGGCTGCCCCATCCCTGGGAGTGTCCAAGGCCAGGTTGGACAGGGCTTGGAGCAACCTGGGATAGTGGAAAGTGTCCCTGACCATGGCAGGGGTGTGGAAAGAGGTGGTCTTTAAGGTCCTTTGCAAACCAAACCGTTTTGGGATTCTATGATAGACAAAGGTCTTTGGTATGCAATCCATGAAGTCCAGAAGTAGCCAAGGAGAGGAGTAACTCAGTCCAGGGTAACCAGGCACAGCACACTCCTGTGGGCACTGGCTCCCTCGGGCAGCAGCCCCAAACCCTCTGGCTGCCAACTGCACTGCTGTCCCACCACCCCCACATACAAGCCTTAGAACTTTCATTATACTCACTGGGAAAACCTCAAACGCATAATGCAAAAAATCCAGTGACCTGCAACCAAGAGCAGACATTGGTAAATAAAGCACACATCAGTCAGAGCCTTTACACTGTCATATCTACAGGCCTGTAAGTGCAGGAACATTTATTCACAGCTAATCAGACTGTCCTGATAGATCATCAACAAGCAACTGCTGACGCGCATGTTGCAGAACAATTTGTGACTCCTAGTACTTAAAGCACCACTATTAGCAAGAATAATCAGAAAGTTTGACATAATACCAAAACAAGAGGCTCTTCACTGAAAGGGGGGAAAAAAACCCACATTGGCTTTCATCCTGTTGACTCCAAGCTTTTCAGAAGCCATTCCTGGACTGTCACAGCAGCATTAGTGTATAGCAAACATTGAGGTTACAGCAGTAGTTGTTCTATTCCACAATAGCCAGAGTAGCAAGAGCTCTGTGACTTTCCACTCAGGAAAATCTGCCAGATGTGCTTTAGCAGACTAACAGGAACATCAATACTTTGAATTGTTTCTGAACACTTCTTTCCACTTCTCACCTACTGACTTAGAGCAATCGCACTCTCTTCTCCATGGTGACAGTGAATTGTGACATCTCAGTTTAAAACTACATGAGAGTGAGAAACTAGCAAATCCTTCCTGTTTCTCCCATGTATAAGGATATCAAAGAGCTCTAAGCCCAAAGTTAAGATGAAGCTTTATAAAATAGTTTTCCACTGTACGAAATCTATCTTTTGAAGAAGTTCAGTATAGATACATTACCTGTAATTAAGTTCCCTTTATTTATCTCATAATCTAACTGAAAAGAGAAAATTTCTAATTACAATATCTATGTTTGAATGAAAACCCAATCCTGATCTGTACTTATAGCTTTGTTTTATTATGTATTCACCCATATAATACATCTTTAAAACTTGTTAACAGAATAGCTAAGCACAAGAAAGGAAAATAACACTGCAAAGTAGTTTTCTCTCTCTGGTATCCAGTACCTTCTTGGCAGCAAGGACCACAAGAGCAGAGGTGTAAGACTTTCCAGGGGGCTTAGAAAGGTATTAAATGTCTGCAGATAAACCAGCAGTTCAGTTCCTTCCCATTTCACTCTCAGTGCACTAACAAACCACATAACAGCTCTGGATTTAGAAGATGGAAACATTTAGCAGCTTTACTGGGTGACAATTCCCCAGGAACAAAGTTCCCTCAGGGCCAAGTTGCAATCACACCTACACTTCAACCCAACTGCTATTTCTGGGTCTGGAATTGGCACTTCTGCTGACTGCTTGGAAGTCAATATTTTCCTGAACCTAGGGCCCACGCTCTGCAGGGCCAGCAGGAGAACCCTTGGGACAAGATTCCAAGCTGCAGTCAGGATTACTTCCTGCCCTCCTTTACACATATTTGCTTTGCACAAACAGGGGGACCCAGCAAATGCAAGCCAGGGAAGCATGCAAGCAAAATATGTGAAAACAGACCAACAGATTCCTCAGCTGTGAGGAGAGGATCTTGCAGGACTTAATCTTAGGAGAAGTGCTCAGACAGGAATGTTATCTTCTCTAGATACTCATCTTGGAATCCACACTGTTCCAGAGATGTCTCAGGGAAAAGAGACTGGGATCACAGCATTGAATGATAAATGCAGTGAGAAGGGTCTTGAACAGAAAGAATGGAAGCTACAAAGTACAGAGCAGTTGGAAGGGAGCAAAAAAGGGACAGATCCTTATCCTAAGCAGGATATTATGAGCAGAGAACTTGAGAAGTCCACAGAGACTATTTCCTGACATAGGTCTCCATCACAGCTTTGAACTGCCATTTACATATAATGGAGCCATTCCAGAGCAAATACCTCACCTCAGTATTATATTAGAATATAGCCATTTTATTTTTCAATAATTATCCTGCTTGAATTTTATTTTACACTACGCTGTCCATAACTTAACTGTTCTGGAACAGCCTTTCTGCAGTATAATTGTTCTGTTGCACATTCATTGATCAGTGTTGAAGTACAGCACAGACTTTAGCACTGCATTTCTCTCTAAACTAGTTCCTAACCAACTCAAGCTATACTACTGGGTGTATCTCTTGGGAAATACGTACCAAGAAGGCCACGTGTTTGCTTTGGTAATTTTGGATGTTTGCATCTGCAGCAGACTCAGAGTTCAATCCCCTTGGGTAGGTCCCATCCTTAGTCAAAAAACAGCTTAATAAATAGAATTAATTTTCAAGGAATTTTGCTTTTCCTTCTTAATCAAGTTTATTCCTGAACTTGTTTTAAGGCAGAGAAGTTTAGGCATCGTCAGTCACCAATGACTACTACTATAAGCACAAAGATGTTTTTCAAACAGCACTACAGATGTCCAACTCATCATCTATGAAATCCTTACACCTGATACTCCTGATACCTGGTGTCTGCAGACATGACATGGATTTGAAAGCATGGAAGATCCTGAGTGTGCTCAACTGTTTTGTCTACTTTTTGTAAGTATGTTTTATCTGCTTTTATATGATCTCTAAAAAGAGCAGGGCTCATTTATGATCAGAAAGGGACAAAGTTCCTGAAGAACTTTGAAGTTCTTTCCGCTGATGTGATTGAATATAGGTTTGCTTTCCAAGTGTACAGAGAAACTTTGGAAATGAATATCTATATCCCATTTACAGCCCTGTTCTAATCCACTAGGATCTAAGAGTCCAAGGTTAGTATCAATCACCTTAAAAGAAAAACCCTTTGTCCCCCATTGTAGTGGATCCTAGAATATGGAATCAATTCCTCTCAGTGATAGAAGACTGAGTGTTTAGAATGACTTGCAGAGCTAAAAACCAGCTTTACTGCCCCATCCAGGGAGGTGACTAGGACTATGACATTTGGCTCCTCTCACAGCTAGTCAGCTTTGGAATTAGTGTTTCTTCAGGGAAGACACCTTCTTCTGTAACTTCAACTAACATTTTTTTCCAACAAAAAATTAATCCCTCACATTTTGTCCCCACAGGCTTATTGCAGATGAGAAGTTGCAGCTGGAGGTTGAAAAGTTATTACTGAAGGTGAAAGAAACAGACAAAAAAAGGGGTCAGAAAAACTCCCACCTAACTGCAGCAGGAGCTGTCGCTTTCTGATTTGTTCTAAAAATGTAACCTGGAAAATGGTTCTCAATGGGATAACAGGCTATTCATGTTCATACCTGCTTTCATACACCTCATCAATACACAACAGATGGATACAGAAGGCATTTGAAGCTCCTCTGTACACTGGACGAAAGCCTCCTTCCTCTTCAGTCTCAAAGGGACGTGTCTCTGAGGCTTCAAGATCTCTGGTGCTGCCATCATCCAGTGGCAGTTCAGTCTGGGAAACAGTTGTGGCCTCATCTTCCTGCAAGAAGAACAAATCAGAGTTACAACATTTCAGAAAGAATTTTTGTTATTTAGGGCCCCCGTGCTGTCTCTCCTCTCACGGACCCTCTATTCCCACCCCTGTGCTGCCTGGCTGCTTAGGAGGAACCGGATGGGAAAGTTCACCCAACCACGAACTCTGCCCACCTCCCTCCAGCGCCCAGCCACAGCAGCTTCTGATCCACACACCACAGCAGGCACACGTGTGGGCCCATGCAGGGCACAGGAGACCAGCAGTACTGCTTGTCCCCATCTCTGCCAGCCTTGCTCCTTGGCAGCTCCGGGAGGGATTAGCACTGCTGGGCATAGCAGCATTACCTGCACAGCTGCATCTTGACCAGGAAGATGTTCCAAGTCCCCACATGAAACAGGCTCTGGTTTTTGACTTCTGTGGTTGCTTTCATCTTCACCTGAGTAAAGAAAAAGAGACTAAGTACATAAGGCTTAATAAAGTGAGTTTAACCCTCAGAATCACAGCAATAGCTGGAAGTAAATGGAGGGAACGGTATTCAGAACAAGAAATCATCTGATAATGCATCAAAGGCCACATTTAATGTTATGGACCAAAATTATTTTAATCATTAACTTGGAAAAGAAATACTGCAATAGCAGGGAACCTTACATATTGCTCCAAATACCCACCAAAGTTATCAAAGCCAAGGGTCAGCTGTTGTTTTTTAGCCCCTGAACCTACTGGTAGCAGTTCTGCCATTCCTTAAGTTGCCACCTCACTAGTTTTTCTGATACATTCACAGTTTGGTTTTATAGTTAAAAATAAAGCCTGCTAATAAATTTTAACTAATAAGTTTTGAGGTGTAGGTATCACTGCTGCAGAAAACACACCAGGCAAGGACATCCTTGCATTCGAAAGATCCAAGAACACGAGGAAGCCAGTTTCTGTGCTCCAGGAAAAATAAAAAGAGTCTTGAGAAAACAAATTCTTCCCTCCTCTCTCTGAACTTCACTTTGGGACACCCACCTGAGCTACATTCAGAGATAGAAGCATTTCTTCATACAGTAATGGGCACCTTTTTTTTTTTTTAAAGTACCTCAAAGGTTTAAAATAAGTTAGCAAAAATTTAGAAAAAAAAATCTGTTATCTGAAAATTTGTTTCTCTGTCACTAAAAGGAGTGCAGATTCAACATGCAGGGCAAGGCGAAACACAGCGGGGTAGGAGCCATGGATTCTCTGGGGTATCACAGATGTGAGCCTTCACAGAAATTATCAAATGTCATCTTGATTAACCAGCTCCATTTCTCATTACAAACAGCCTTGCAGGTGTCAGAAGTTAATTAATACAAGTCTCTTGTTGTCATGTAAATATTGATATGTTGTTTCTGACTTTATACTAAAATGCAAATCTTGAATGGCTCCACCATCCACTCCTGTCAGACACGGCTGCATGGCTGTTTGCACACACGCTGTACACGAGTGACTGGGAAGAGCAGCAGCACTGTCACACTAAATCAAGTAAGGACCACAAACAAAGAGAAAATTAAAATAATCCTCTGATTGCTGGGCTGTTAGCTGAGGTATAGCCAGCAGGATCAAGAAGTCAGTTCACCATGAGGCCTGATGAAAAGCCCTTGAATCATTCCCGCTGCATCATGTTTTCTAGCAACTAATTCATGACGCCATATAGAGTAACAACCAAATTACTGTAATTACCCTGAAACCTAAGTGGCATATCAGTACAGACTGTTGTATACTCTTCCATTATTATTCAGTATTACAGTTTGAAAGGAAAAATAATATCAACCTGCTGTCTCTACTTAAAAGCTAAAGAGCTTGAGAAAACATCCTTTTTCAATGCGGAAACATAAAAATCACTGTACAAAGGAATGCAGCTTGCATCTTAAATTCTCAGCCTTCGGACTCCATAAAGCCAAGTCCAGACCCTCTACGGATGTCGGGTCAGTGAACCTCCCCTGCCTTCACAGCAGGGGACAGTCTGGCAGCAAGCTTTCAATGCAGTGGCCTGCAGAAACACTGCACTCACCAGAACAGCTTCACATAATCAGGCAGGGGTTTGCAATACCAACAAACTGTACAGAACTGACACTGTGATAAACTCCAAAGATACAAGCCGGCCCTTATGTTGGAAAGGCTTAACAATGGACTACTGGGATGCAATTCTTCTGTGGCTCTACATTTACAGAAAAACCCAACCCACTCCAAACAAGATAATTTTATTGAAGACGTAATTTGAAAAAAGAATTAAGAAGTCAGAGGAGGGGAATGGTGGCTTATTAGTTGGTCAGTATTTTTTTTTACAGCAAACTTAGTTCTTAAAATAGTGGGCTTTTTGCTTTCCCTTCTTAATTTCAAAGAAAAAAAGAAATTACTATTTTTCCAGAAAGTTTTCATGAATGAATACTGAAATGAATTTTAAGTCACAGGTCATGTAATAATGAAACCCAAATCAGAGGCAAAGGGCTTATCATTCAAACCACTTGAAAAATAGAGACTTAGTTTATAGCCATAAATCAAATAGGTAACAAAAACTGCTTATCAAATACCCATCCTATAAAGTATATATTCTCAATAAGTTCTAATAGACTTCTTGTGACAAGCTACTGCCTTATTGAATGGGTATCAGAAATTCCAGTAACAGTAGTACATATTTGATTTGTTTCCTCTTTCCTTTCTGAGAAATTCAACTACCACGGAGTTTTAACTCTCCTTTTTCAGCCATGCTCTTGGGCAGGTATAAACAGCATCTTAGGGTGTTACAGGACACCAACACATATTAATCTTATAATTGTTTGTATTATAGAAGTGTGCAAAGCTACAACAATAATTTTGATTACTATTCAGTGCTAACAGAGTTAATGTTCCTGAGCAGTATACAGCAAATTTTACTGTTTAATTTCTAGTTGCTCTCTCTCCAGGAACAGCACTAGAGAGCATATGCTCTCAGCATATGATATTCAAGTTTCTTCCCAGGTGTCTGAGATCATTAATGATTTGAGCTCAAGCTACTCGAAAGTCTACAAACAGTTCTTTTTCCCCAGAGCTGCTCTTGTCATTCCAAGTAAAGAGGTCTTACCTGAAGGCAACCCACAGCATCATAAACTAGCATCAACCATCAAAACTAACATAGTTTTTAAATGAAGAGGGAAAAGAGATAAACTCCCAGGACTGCTAACCATGCTGCTTCAGAAATTCATAAAACATCCCTCAGATGCCAGATTCACAAGAACCTGAACACAACAATGCTCGTGCTAAGTTTGCGCAGTTAGAACATGTCTCATAGATCTCCTAAATAAAGAGTGTATGACAGCTGTATTGTTAAACCTGTAACCACATACTCAGTGCAAAGCTCAGCAGCACAGAATTTGCTGCAGAACACAGGCTACAGATTGCAGTCCCTGGAGAAGGAAAGCAGACACCAGGAACAGCCACAGGTTGGGTAAGGCTGGGAGGGAGCCCTGAAGGTCACCTTGCTCAAGCCCCCTGCTCGAGCAGGGCCAGCCAGAGCAGACAACCCAGGATGGGGCTCCAGCTCATGAGTGATCTCTCTTCCTCCTCAGCCTCATTTCTGTTCCTACCTATGTCTGCCACCTCTTCTGAGCCAATACTCCTTAAGCTGCAGGAGCACAGGATGGTACAGGAGGAGACAGGCAGCTTCCTCCATCCCTTGTGTGCAGGATGATTCTTGGCAGGGGAGGGGAAGTCCACAGGAGCAGCTCCAAGACCCTCCCCTCTCCCTTTTCTGTTCTGTGACTGCCAGCTCTGAGATACCAGCTGGTGACAGCCTTGCAGCTCCCTGGTTGCCTTTTTTTGCCTGCTGCTTTGTGTTCAGACAAGCAGATACATAACCTAATGGTGAGGGTTTTTTATTCCATTACTGATAATTAGTAGACAGCAAAATGTTACCCTACTGCACAAAAAGCCCTTTGACGCTGAAAAATAAAGATGACAACTGTAAATCATTTACGTGCCACAAACAGGTGACATACTCATGGTTTTTATCACTTGCAGTAAGGTGGCTGTAAATGTGTTGCTGTATCGTGCCCAATATAAGAGTGGAATCAAGAGACACTCCCTGATCTCCCAAAATCTCGTAACCCAGGAGACTGCAAACAATAAGCAAAGACAGCAGAAGCTGAAGCGCAAGGAAATAATAAGGCAACGTGAGTCAAGAGGACAACATACCAGACTTGGCTAACCAGCTGCTCGGCTACTGACAGACAACATACCACCAGATTTCCAAATCAGATCTTCATTTAACAGCCTAACTACATCTAACTGATAGAAAACACATCCCATGCTTCAGCTTTCTCAGACTTGAAGCCCACGTTTATCCCACAGCTGATACAGGCTAGCTCCCCACAAACAAAAATTGCTTCTGAGTCCAAGATCAGTTATCAAAATTCCCCTCCTGAATTAAAAAACACCCCAGGCAATGTGCTCCAAGACAGACCGGTGAATTTGTGTTGTCTTGCTAGTAAACCTATATCCTTTTCCAACCTTCTGAACAGCCTACTAAGAAGCTAGACACTAACACACCTTGAATCTATCTAGCACTTTAGAACGCAGGCAGATACCTTCTTGAACACTTGGCTTCTGTGGCACTTGGAGAACATCTTCAGAATGTTGTTTACAGAGTCCATGGAAAGGCCCTAAGTCAAAACACTCTTGAAACAAGGAAACATTCACTTGAGAACATAAGCTCATGAATCCCACTGCAGTGCCATCAACCTGAAATATAAAAGCCATGTCACAAATGAGCCTGTGATTTTAGGTCAGGACAAAAAAAAAAATTGAACAAAAAACTTCTAAAATAAAAGTTAGCATTCCATCTCTGGCTGTGCATAATGGAAAAGTATAAAGGAACTATTTCAGCATAACCTAAAGATGCTTTTTTATTTTTTCCTTGCGATGCGTGTATTGAGACCTCTGAGGATTTCCAAGTCTTGCATTAAGCGATGACTTGCAAGAGCATTAGGTTTATATATATATATATATGGACCAAATAGTGACCCTATTATTTTAGTAAAACATTTGTTACAGTAAATAAAAAATATACCTCCAAAAAGGCATCATTTGGCTTTAAGTTACAGCACAGCTGAACTAAAACCTGGATGCAGCTAACTGTAATGGTTGACTCACTTCTGGACACTGCTTTCTAGCTCAAATTGTGCACAAACTGAAAAGTGTATTTTATTATCCTATAAGATTATTCACTCAAGAAAGCAATTGTATATTATATAAATGGTACCTAACACAGTACATAGTGTGTATTATTTGCAGCAATTACAAGTGCTAAATATTTGAGTTCCAAAAAAACTCAAAGAGCTGGTCTTCAAAACAAACTGCTCTGGCAAACGTGGAAGTGGCAGAAGCCCTGCAATGCTGAAACCCATGGCGCTCCGGGTGTCTGACTGCTGTTGGAGTTCCCAGCAGGCTGCAGTCCTCAGCAAGACCCTCTGACCAGGGAGAGCTGGCCTGCTGGAGGGTTTCTAGGTCTAAGTTAACACGAGTCTAGAAGGAAGTTCTTCAATTTTTAGTACTGTGCACAACTATCTGGTGAAACACATGTTATCCAAATATTTTCTTTCCACCTTAATGTACATAATGAAAGCCTTTATAAACCTAATGAAAATTCAAAGGTTGCTTTTGTACAGCTGTTTTATCAGGCCATCAGCACTCCAATAAAGACCTAAAAAAGTATGACTTTAATTTTTCTGCCCTCAAACAACAAGTGATTGTTTGTTTGCCTTGTTTGTGTAACCAACAAAGCTGGGGCACCACAGTTGCCTGGCTGCTATGTAATTTCAGGCCCAAGGCTCAGCAGAGGCTGATTAACCAATCCATCTACCATATGTGCAAAAAGAGGTTGCCAGCTTCATTCTCCGCAGGGAAAATTGGCATCCATCGTGGTTTGCATGGAGGCGCCTTCTCTATCTGTGGTAGCAGCGAGGACAAACTCTGAGGGCCTGAAACACCTTTTGCTGGTCTCACATGGAGCTCTGAACATGCAACTGAAATGTATTATTTATAGCAATAGCCCTCCGCAATGTGCCATTACACTAATGGTGTATTGTTTCCCATTTGGCTCCCAAAGGCAGTGATTACATGTTGCAGTTTTATGAAACCATTTGCCACAGAAAACAGACTTCAAGAATTAAGGAGGTTATATTGCTTATCACCTTGCAATACCACGCACAATTACTTCCATGGGAAAATCTTAACAGGAATTTTCAGCAGGATAATTATTGCCACTTCTGTCTTATTTAAATTAATTCCTGGGTTTCTGTCTTCAATTCAGCAAAAATCTGACTGTCTGAGCCAGGAGATGGAAAAAAATCTACAGCATTTTAAACTGTGAAAGGATTACTGGCTACTCATTTCCTCTGGGAATGAAAACAGGTCACCTATAATGCAACTGTGGCAACATGGTTGCTTCATGATGGTGAAGTGGTCCCAACTGCTTTAAAAGAATCCACATAGGAACAAAGAATTGCTACTTCATTTCTGAACTGGAGGTATCACTCCTAAAGACAGACACAAACTACACTGTGAAGGACACCATGTGGGTGCAGATCATGAGCTCTACCTTTCACAGGTGAGCTGCTGATTTCACTCCCTGCGCTACAGTGAGCTGCCACTCATGACATCACTGACATCAGAGAAAACCAGAGCCCGCAGCAGACTGACCTCACAAACAGCTGCCTTATTTTCTTCATCTTGATGTTGCATGAGATCAACAAGGAGATATTCACCAAAGGTTTTCTTCAGAGTCTTACTTTGACATGTCCAGATTAGCATGAGATCATCATAATCTTCCAACCTACAAAAAAGAGATTAGGTAATGTCCTACCAGCTCTGGTTCTGATATTTTTCCATATGCTAATGCAGTAGAAAAGAAGCATTACCAATATCTGTTCCAAAGCCTGCACCCACAAGTAATTCCACCTAGGACACATCCCTAAAGCACACTAAAGTGAGAGTCTCAGCATCAGTGGAGAAGCAGAACCACTTCCAAGAGGCAGCACAACCCAGCTAAGACTTGGATTGCCCAATGCAGATACTTTTCTTTCCCTAACAAAATACAAGGGAAGCTCAGTTCAAAGTTCACCTGCCTAAGGCATCTCAGGCCAGGTGGCCCAGGGTTTTAGGCCTCATTTAAAATAATTATATTCACTGAGCCCAATCATCAGGTGGTTAGAGTTGGCAGAGATCTCAAAAAGCTACATCAGTGCAGTTTAGAAAATCAGATCTCAAAAACACCAAGGAAGAAAACAGTGCCTTGGTGTACAGGAACACAGTGCTGAGCAGTGGCTTGGTGACTTATTACCCACAGTAGTGCCAAGTCACCCAGCGCACAAAGCCATTGGGCTTCTGTAAGGCCAAGTTAAAGCTCCGCCACTGA
The DNA here is from genome assembly GCA_013396775.1 of Cephalopterus ornatus. Classification (NCBI taxonomy): domain Eukaryota; kingdom Metazoa; phylum Chordata; class Aves; order Passeriformes; family Cotingidae; genus Cephalopterus; species Cephalopterus ornatus. Next base: position 75,474 of record VZRE01011760.1, read on the forward strand.
AAGAGATAGAAAGGCTGAAGTGCCATTCCCACATTCCTTTGCCTCCAGAAGGGCTCTAAAGAGGTGGGCACCTGGCAGCCAGGCTTTACCTGCTCTGCTGCTCCAGCCTGCTCTCCCTGACAGCATCTGGCTGGTCCAAGGTGTGGTGGTGCCCTCACATAGACCCCCGAACTGCATGGATTTTTAATTAAACAGTCAGAGACTCTTTCCCATTAAATTGCTATTCCTAGCTGGGACCAATGTAAGTCTGAAGAAGTCCCAGTGCTTTTACCAAGCAGTGACAATTCATCAGTCACACACCCTGGGACCATGAAGGCTGATGGCAAACCAGCTCCAACACAGAACTACTGTCAACAACATGAAGCCACTTGCATTTACCTCTCAGAAAAACAGTGGAATTAAGTGGTGCAACCAACAATTCTGCACCAAAACCAGCAGAGAGAAGGCAGGGCTGCATTGGGCTGCCAGAAGGAACAACTGCACTGCCGGGAAACCATCCCAGCTCCAAGCAGGGAGCAGGAGGGTACCTCAGCTATCACACCAACACACCTGGAGACAGGCGGGCCCAGGGATAAAGGAATTGCATCAGGAAGTCACTTCAAGCCCTGGAACACATTTATGTTTACTGCAGGAGACACAGCAGCGCTGGCTCGCTGGGGAAACACGTCCCGCGGACCGCGGGCGGGGTCGGTCCCGCCGGACCCTCGGCACGAGCCCGTGCCGGCGGCGGGGCCCCGCGCGGTCTCTGCCGCCCCCGCGCGGCCCCGGCTCCGCAACAGCGCCGGGATGCGCGACAGCCCGGAACGGCTGCCGGCAACTCCCGCCGCCGGCAGGGAAGCACACACCTCCTCCTGCAGGGAGAACCAGGCAACGGCTTCCGGCGCTTCCCTCGTGTTTTGCTCCAGGCTCCCACCGCCCACGAAAGCAAGTACCTGTATCCAAACTCCTGGAACTTGGAGATCATCGTTCCACAAAGGAATCCAGAAACACAGAATAAACAGATTCTCACTTCCACTCTTTATACATTTATGGATTTGGAAGGAGCCTTAAAGTTCACATAAGTGGGCAAAAAAGATTCTATTTCTCATTGTATCAAACATGGTCTGAATTCCCAGGCAATGCCTGACTCCAGTGCAGGATGCAAGGATAATCCACGTGGTCTCTGGATGGTTTTGCTGCTCCTACAGACCAGAATGGAAGTGAGCTCTGAGTAAGATCACCTTTCTGCCTGGGGCCAGGGACCCCTTGGATTTTGACCTTGTTCCTCCCTTCTCCTCCTCAGGCCATCTTGTCAAGGCTCTTCTTACTCCAGTTACACTCAATCTTTAGAGTCTGCTCCAGCCTAAACAATCCTATAATTCTTGTTCCCCCCACTGCTGGACAAGGCCTGGGACACCCAAGGCAGGTATGGGGGTGGTTGGGATGGGATGGACAGTGACAGAACTACTGCAGAACCCAGGCTGGGCAGCACCACAAGCACCTGATCAGCCAAGGCTCTCCCAAGTACGGAAAATATAGCACACCATCAATTACTTACCTATAGAATTAATTCAAAAGATGCAACTAAAATGAAATTCCAAGAGCAATAAAACCCTGTAAAAACTTGAGTAATTCACAATCTTCCTCTCCCTTCACAAGCAGTATCCCAAGGGAAAAGCTGTGATGGGGTTTTCTATTATCAGAACTTCACTACTGCAACACAATTAATTAGTAGAGCAAATCTGCTAATGAGCTATCAAACCTCAAAAAACCTAAACTAATGTAGGGGTAACAGAATGAGACTGTATCCTGTTCATGGGGTGGATAACAGACACACACCTCCTGTAAAGGGAACACTATGCCAAGTGCTCCAAGTCCCCACATGGCATTCTGCTCCATGGGGGACACAGCATGAGGCTATGCTCCAAGGTGCGGAGGGCAATTCCTAGAGACTGACCCCATGACAGTCAATGGGGCTCCACATAAGCCCACTCATTCCCCTGCCCATTAACTGTAGGAACACAACTGTTTTCGGTTTTTTTCTGTTTTTTTAATATCTTTCACCAGTACCATAGTCTTAAAGCTGAAGAAACCCTCTGAAAACCAGTAGCTTACCAACATAAAATACAGAAAAACTCCTCTACTGCAAGCACAAGCAATAAGCTGCAAATCGGTGACTCACACATGGCACAAACCCAAGAATGACAGGATCTAGACAAGATATCAGCGAGCACCTTAAATATCAAAGCTTAGTGTGCTGAGTTCTGGTGCACACAACTGATACATCTCACATTATAAAAGCCAGATGGAGAGAGTAACTCCAAAATTGATGGTTAAGCAAAGTATCAGTTTACAGCTGCTTTTGCCTGCTCTATAAGTGAGGGAAGAGGGAGCAGAGATGACCCTAATCTCCTGTCCCTCCCCCAGAACATGTTGCTAAGCAGGTGGCTGGGGACAACCTCTCGCAGATGAGTCTCTAAGGGCTCCACTGGCTGTTACTATGGATGCCAGCCAAGCACAGAGGTGAATGCAGAGGGAAAGGAAAGGCAAAGCATATTCTGCAAACAGAAATTAGCTTACCTAGAATCTACTGATGGACAACACTGACTATGAATATCACCACGTATTGTGTAAATTAAGAGGAAAACCAGTTTTCTAGGTAGTTTTCTAATACAGTAGTAAAAGAACTAAAGTAGTTGGGTATTTGTAACAAACTACAGAAACCCCAGAAAAGATGATATCTCTTATCAGGAATATTGATATAGCCTAAGTAACAGTTCCAGTCACATGAAAGTCACATTCCATTGACAATATCCAACAGCCATCAAAAGAAAACACAATTTAAACATAGCTGGAATCAAGACATACAGAAAGATTTTAAGCCCCCTGGTATTAATTCACGTACTGATACCTTCTGAGTATTGAGGTCCACTCATTGATAAGTGTTAGACAATTCAAAGGAAGTACTCAAAAACCTGACACCTGTACATTGAGATAGCATGAAAAACTTTGTAACACTGAAATATCCAGAGCTACAGCAGGATGGTGTGAAGTGGCACAGGTCAGGCCTCAGGCTTTTTTCTTAAACTGCCCAGAAGTCAAGCGACAGGATACCATGAGCATGGACTAAAACTATAGCATATATATACACTAGAGGAGCACAAGCTGCAGATTTCCTCAGAACCATTTTGTAACATTAATTATGTGCAATAAAACATCTGACATGTTTGTCAGAATCCAGCCTGAGCTGGCAGCATGAACCAGCCCATAAACAAACAGGTGTGGCTTTACCAGGCAGAGCTATGAGCTAGGCCCAGTGTGGAATTACCAGGGCTTACCCCCCCTCATCCACGTGTGATAGTGCCCCAGGAATTGCTTCATAATACATTACCCTACCTGCACTCTCCTCACTGTGAAGAGAAAAAACAAGTGACTCAATGTGATAGATACAAGTCCTGTTTCAACCACACTACTGGGAAGCATCACCACAGTAACCACATAGAGAGCCCCCAAGCCCCTGGGCCAGAAATGCAGCATTTCCCATGTCCTGGACACAATGCTGGCACAGGCAGAGCACTGTTTCAGCACAGACAGCAGGATTCACATAGCAGGAAAAACCAAGCATGGCAATAGTCAATACACGGGTAGGGATACCAGGCAAGGCTGCCAGGAAACACGTGTCTCTGCCTGGTGCGCTGCAGGCTGAGAGGAAAGGAGAAAGTAACCCAGTCTCGCTGTTGTAATGATATTTATGACTGAGATCCCACATCAGGAGCAAGGCTCTGCTAAAGGCACACTGCACAGGCATAACAAGTCTCTGCTCCAGTCTGGGGCCATCAAAACAGATGATGCAATTGAAGAAGCAAAGTGTTAGCCCATGATTTTCTTAAGCTCCCTCAGCAAGGCCAAGGAGGCTGCTCCCCTGAAACATACCCAGAGTCAAGGTATGGAGCACTTCCACCGAAAAAACCATGGAAGAGAATTACTCTTCATGACCAAATGACTACTGGAACCAGGGATTCTCAGCTCTTATTTAACTCTTTCAGATAACAGGCCTTCCTATCAGGCTTTGCTCAACTGTTCAGCATATGACATAAGAAAAAATTAAAATTAAAAATAAGCTGGAAAATGCTTCAAGAAACCTGGAAACTGCATGCACTGCATCTCCAGCAGATCACAGAATAAACATCACCAACCAAAGTGTTCTTTCTACACAGCAAACTAGTTTTACAAGAAATACAATTGATCTTGTAATGAAATAGAAGAAAACCAGCATAATCCTAGAACTGCTTAGGTTACGACAGGAAACCGCAGCAGTTGAACTAGGATAGGGCTGCTGCAAAGCAGAAGGGAACACTCACCACGCTCCCCCCAGACGTGCTCCCAGCAGCAGAAGCTGCATTACCTCGCCTGGCGCACGTGCAGCCGTGGCTGACACCGGGGCCTGGGGCACACGAGCAGGGTCAACTTCTTACCCACAGCCGATCCTAGAGCGGGCGGCATCACTTCAAAGACACCCCTCATACCTGGCCCTGTGAACGACAAAAACCCATCAGAGGCAGAGCAAATTCATCATGCAAGCTTTAAAAGTGATCAGCAGAACTGTTTGAGGAAAACAGTTTCAAACTTCAGACTTGGAGCACTTTGCCATCTGCGGTTTAAGTCAAGCAGCAGGGCTAAAATGACAGCACTATAAACATGTGAGAGAATTGTCAGTGGAGTCATCTAATTAATCCAGCACTCCAAACCTGAGTAACCTTCAGAGCAAATAAGAAATTGGTAGAATTAAATTCCTATTAAAATATTACAGCCAACTCTCTGTGCCACTGGAGAATCTGTCAGGACTTGTGATGCTGAAGGGAAGCTATTTGTTGCTGGCTGGGCTTGATAAAGCCCTCCATTCAGGTCCTGTTTTCCATAGTTGATGCACCAGAGTCTTTTTGCATGACTTGGAACTACATGCCTAGAAGCTGGCATATCAGAAAAAGTTCCAGCTCACTTCTAGAGAACTCTAAGCAAGAAATCAGTCATTAAGTGCATGCTTGGTTTATTAGCCTGAACTCAGGACTGAAATTCCAAGCCAGGTGCTGTTCTTTGATTAAGATGTGCCTTCATCTTTGTACATCTGTTTTAAAGGAAATAATCTGAGTTTCCTTCCCTGCCTCCAGTAGCCCCTCTGAGCCTCACTAGAGTGTCCTCTCCTTCCCATCTGTACTTGCTTGGCTAAGTAAGACAAAGTGCCCAATTTCAATCTCTTGGCTCTGTTCAACTAGAAATCTTCACAGAACTTGCAGGAATTGATCTTAATCCTGTTTGATGTGCTGTCTGTTTCTGGCAAATTTAAAGACTGCAGGAAGTGGACAGACTGCTAAATAGCTGCTGCAGTGAGCACAGAACCACAGACAACTCCTGCACAAGGCAGCCTCACAGCAGGATATTTTCAGATTGTGTTTTCCACATGGTTAGAAACTGATAAATGTTCTCAATATTATAAAAAACACCACAAAACTCATAATGCCTATTAATGAGATTGTATTAAATTCCTACCTAAGTTTTCCTCAGCTGGTATGAAGAGAAGTACAAACTGCAGTTCTGGTAGTAAGATGAAAGCTCTCCTGGACAAATGACACAAATTTATTCAGTCTTTCATCATTACACCCATCAATGACAGACAGCAGCTAGTCTTTTAATATACATATTTTTCTCTCTCCAGGGTCTCTAATCTTCCTTCGTGAGTCCACATGGCTCAAAAATTAAAACATTTCTGACAAATAAGATCAAATAAAATTAATCTGGGCATTTTTTACTGTTTTTTCCTACCTTATTTCTCTCTAATTTCCTAATGCTTAGATTCAAATATCCTCCTTTTTAGTTCCCCAGTGGTAAACTATTAAAGATGCCAGACCTCTGCTGGTAGATCTGACTTGGCATCTGGATGAGCTGACTTGATGTGACAAACTGTCAACTCAACAGCAGCACCAAGTGCAGCTCACTGTGGGCTACACCAAATAGCTGAGCTAACACAGCAACACACTGTGCTGCCTGTACTGTAGTCAGCAGCCTTACCATGTAATCTGTAGCAAACAGACTATCAGTAAGTTCCCTGGGAACAGGTGTATCCCATAAACAGCTACAGCTTTCTAAGCTTCTCACTCACATGCTCTGGTTTTTACAAGTGGAAATGTAGGAAAAAGAAAAAATCAGTCTACCTTGCAAGTGCAGTACTACTTCTGTGGGAAGTGACAGCAAAGCTACAGCTAAACCTGCACAGGGTGTGAGAAGTGTGCTCGGAACTGCCACAGCTTGGTTTCTGAGCCACTGCACACTAACTAATACAAGGTGCTGTATCCTGGCTTCTGAGACTTCAGAGATGTTCCATCTAGATGCACTGTAAACCTTAAGGCACTTGTAAATTCCACAGCCTCTCCAAGCGATGACAGGAGTGCACCCGCTTCACCACAGTCACTCACCTCACAGTTTCCTGGGAACAGCCAGCTGCATGTTCTTCCTTTGCCACCAAGAGATGCAGGAACAGTGTGTTCAAAGGCTACAAGTCAAGGAAAGGAAGTCTGCACCACGCAGCTAATACTCATTTCATAAACCCAAGCATTAATACACATTTTTATTTTCAGTATATAGGATCTGCACTCAAAGTGAGCAGCTTCATGAAATAACTTCAAAGCATGTGTGGATAAAGTTATGTGATATTAAAAGTACTTTTAATAATTTTGTGCTTCTGCAACATTTTTACTTTACACTCAGTATACTATTGTTTGAGTGCAATATACACTGGCCATTTCATAATAAGCAGCATTAATTATAGACTAAAAACATTTAACCACAATAATTAGCAACTAAATCTTAACATTTAACACTTGGCTGATAAAGACATTCTTTGTACATTTCAAAAGAAAAAAACCCCACAAATACAAAGCTCACATACTCCTCATAATTCTAAAATATTTAAGGTAGTAAGAAAAACTACAGATTTTAAGACTATATCATTAGACACATTTAAATACCCAGGTAGAAACAGGGCAGACTAACAGACATCTTTATCCTATATGCCTCCAGTTAACCTGGAAAACCCCTGTGCTGGAGTAGCAAGGGCTATTAATTCAGCTGTTCTCCTTTATATTAGTGTGCTGGGTCAGTGAAGGTCCACCTGTAGAAAAAACATTTCTACAAAGAATATTTTAAGTGGGAAAACCTGAGGTCTTCTGAATAGTTCACTATTCAACTAAAACATCATGGCTAGAGTCACCAACCAACTTCAGAGCAAGAAACATATCAATAGAAGCTGCAGTACGCAGACCAGCACAAAGACAACAAACACCTAAAGCCATTTCTAAACATCAGGCTTTTTGTTTGTTTCTCAAAAGCCAAAGGAAGAAAAAATATGTTGTTGTTGAGGTCCGAGAGGAGGCCCTGGAAGCCAGACTTGGACTGTCACTGTTTCTGAATAGCACTGTAACCAGACAGTCCTGTAAAGCATCTCCAGTAATTCAATTCTGCACTAGTCAATCCCCAGATTAGACCTTTGATCTATCTTATTTCTGTGCTTGAGGAAGGACTTGCCAACTAGACTTTGCAGAAATCTTATGTTCAGATGATCTCAGTTTTCTAAAGCACACCTGCAAGGATTTAACCTGCAATCTTACCAAGTTATACCCTAAAAAAGGTTCAGTTGTTCTGCCAGTGGAGATGCACAAAAAACAGACTAAATCTTCTGTGCCTATTTTAAAAAACAATTTCCATCCTAGCAAAGATTCCTGCTCCCTGTCAGTATTTGAAAGAACCTTTCACTCCTATTTACATATGAGCAGTGATTTATTTTTCTGTCTTTTCTCTCTGTACACCCCTGCACTTGCAGTCGGCAGCAGCTTTGCTGCACCAGATCGTGTGGAACAGGCTGCCTGAGGCAGAGCCGACAGCACAGAACCCCCAGAGCAGCTGCATCCTGAATGAAGCGGCTGTGCCTGCACCTTGCCTGGCCACAAAGTGCTGCTCAAGAGACAAAGAAAGCCATTTACAAGGAAATTTGACATCTTTTTTCTATACTCGCTTGGGCTGCAGACACTTTATTTTAGGAGCACACAGCATTTTCAAATACAGCTACCGTATCTGTATCGCTATCTTTACCTGCAAGCCATTGCTTAACATCTCAACACACTGGAGAACTGATGAACTTTCTAGACATAACTGCAGTACTGCCAACACCTTGTTATGCCATGTGCTGCCTACCTTTTAAAGTGCTTGGGGTTACCATTTTCCATATTTTCTCAGGATCAAGCTCCCAGCTAGACTGAATGATGGTAGCATTTGAATTCTAAACTTCTAAGGGCCTGTTTCCAGCCCATAAGTGTCTTAAGAGAAATTCATCAACTTGCCCGAGCAGCCTGTGCGAAAGCTGCCAACACAGAGCAGAGAGCAGCAGTCTCCACACCAGCACCAAGATGCCCACACCAATACAAGGGTTTCATATGGAATCAGATCATCACTTTTTGCAAACTGAAGGCCTCAGGTCTACCAAAAACAGATCTTAAATGCCCACATGTATTTTTCATACCTAAGCCTTAAATGAAAACTAGAAGTCACACAATTTACTTACAGTGCATTTATGGTTAGTGTAGTTTTTATGCAGGAATGGTTCCCACTCAGCCTGATCAGTGACATTCCAATTTGGATAGTCCAGAAAGGCAGCATGGGCTATAACCTCATTCTTCTCATTGCAGAGGGTCAAAGCAAGATTTGATTTTTCTCTACGAAAACAATTGAATTTTGTGAAGAAACTCTACACAGAAAAGCATCTGACAGAATTCAGCCTGCTAGAACAGTAAAATTAACCACATTCAAAAGGGTTGCCAGAATCAGGCCCCAAAACCTCATCACCCACATCTTAACTTGACATTATTGCTTCAGCTCCAGACACAATGTTCTAACAGAACACTTGACGTGATTTTTCAAATCCTCAATCATCATGAATTTGAGATGCAAGATTTAAATGCTCCCTCTTCTCTGTATGTTTTTTCCAAACATTTACTTGTTCCCCAAATAGCTGTTAGCCAAGATTTTTAAGTAGGAAAAAACTAAAGTGACCCATAAGCATTTTCCCAGACCATCTGCTGTTCATCCCTGCACAGAATGAGGAAGCACACAAGGTTCATCATGAGCTCCAGGGATGGAGGTGGGGTAAGAGAACACGACTACAACCCCCATCTCCTCTGAGGACACTGCTGTGCAAGCAGCCAGGAGACAGAGACCAAACCTCACAGAACACTGGGTATCAGGGGCACAAAAAGAGGCAGCACACTGAAACATTTTACAGCAGGCAGATGCTGCCTCCCGCAGCAGAATGCAGAGGGGCAAAAGGTAACCCACTCCTCTGGTTCAGGGCAAAACGGAAGAGAAGGGAAAGTGATTGACATACACAGGAACAGAAATTAGAAGACTTATGGCCTCATAGCAATTAAAACTCCCACACTTCTGTTCCTCCCCAACAGGCAAAAGCAGGCCGGGAGATGGAGCATGCAGCAGACAATGGAATGTGAGGGTTTCACCAGGAGTTAGTCAACAGTATCGCCCCTGAATTTTTATAAAAGTATAGTTAAATCATGTCCGCCACACTGGCAGCAGTGACCCAGGTTTGCCCAGTCATGTGTGTGACAGATGGAAGTAGATTTTCTTTCACTTTTCAAGAATAGCAGAAAATAAAAAATCATGATATGACCCAAAAATGCGCCAGAATGTTTTCTGCCATTTTAAATGTGACTTAATTGCCTGAGGTTTCCTTCAAGAAAGGTAATGTGCTAGAATACCATTACTTACAAAAGGAACATGACATCAACCCTTCCAAAAACACTTTCTGTACCAGTGCTGAAGAGGCTGATAATGTCTGGAACATCACAGGATTCTGTCCTTCGTACACTGACCCCTCCTGTGTTTCTCCTTGAGGAAGTTATTGTGTCCATCTTACAGGCTGCAACAAGAGCAAATACCAACATTGCTGCGCTGGAGACCCCACTGCAAGCCACTGATCAGAGTCACGTCCTTTGAAAGGCCAGGCACCTATTGCTCACCGCGAACACGTGGCACAGGACAGTGGCTGCACCCACAGCTCTTTTCCCCGTGCCCTGGACAGACTTCACAAGACACAAACCAGCACATCTGGGTGTCAGGGCTTCTCTGCACTCAGTATGGTTCTTACTCACCTGGTACTGTGCCTTCCACCTCTGTACCACTTCAGGTGGATTCCTATAAGAACTCCTAAGTGGTGCGATTCCTATGGATTTAGGTGCCTGGTCCCTGCACACCACACCGATACGTACTGCCTGCACGTACACACAGCACGCAGGCAGTGCGCACATGGAAATGCAGCAGGCAATCATCCCTACTGCCTGGATCCTACACCAGAAAGAAATGGTTTCAACAGATTACAGTTGCTTTTACATTTACTCACTTACGGGCATTCGCATGGTAGCCACCAGCAGAGTGCCTTCAGCCTGCAAGGTGGGAGGCTCAGCTGCAGACAATCAGGGTAACGATTAAACAGCAGCTTCAGCTGACTTAATTGCCCGAAAGAGCACCTCAAATTTCTTTTAAAGTCAACAGCTGTGCCTAAATTTCAAAAGGAAATGGAAGTTCTATGGTCTTCCTGCGCAGAAGAAAACCGTTTTTTCTGTGGTTCCACATTCACAGGTGCCAGGCATAAGAGATTGATTGATCTGCCCGGCAACTTCAGAACACACAGGTGCAGCAGATACTGAAACTACCCGCGACCACCCCCTGTTCTAACGCCTTTCAGCTGTGTGTCTGCTCAATACTGCAGCCCACTGTGATACAACTAACAATTAGGCATGTGAAACAAAGTGACCAAACAATAGCTTACTACAATTTCTACAATATACATGTAAAATACAGCATCACGAACTCAATAAAAAGTTTAAATAAGGAACGCACAAAGACCAGCAGAGCATTTTCACCAACCTGCTAAACACAAGAGCCACTTCTAACAGTGGCTCCAAACCCAGACATGATGCCCAATTATTAGGCACCACAGATCCCAACTGAAACGGAGTAACAAAAAAAATCCTGAATTTCATACTTTTTAAGTACCGAAAAAGTCACGTGCACTGCTACATCTTCCACAGACAAACAAGACATTTAGGTGCCAGCACAGGTCTCAGCTACCCCAATATACGTTCAAAAGAAGTCCTCGAACCAACCTGAAACAGATATGGTGCCAATTCCACATATAAAAACATAGAGGAAGTTTTTTCAACTCTTATTAACAAACTGAAATACAGCACTAAGATCATCTCAACTTAGGAAAACAGTTTGCCGCCTTCACATATTATGTCGTTTAACTCAGTGCATTGAAAAAAACATCACCCCTTCAACAAGAGCTCCCCCGAACACTCACGCAAGCCCCGAGTGACGGAAAGCAGCAGTTACACAGTAAAAACCGAACCGTTTTCACGAGGAAACGCACTGTTCCTACAGCAACTGCTGCACTGTCCCCCCCCGAAGCAGCATCTCCGAGAGACCCGGCGGTGAAGAACCGCCCCGCTCGGACACCGCTCGAGCACCGGGGACATCCCTACGCCCCGTTTCTGCTCTTTCTGGCTCAAAACGCACCGAACGCGCACGTACCTCGGCTGGGCGAGCAGGGATGCTCCTACCGGACAGGCGGGAGCGTTAGGGAGCGATGGGGCGCCCGGCCTCGGCTCCGGGACGGAGCGGTCCCGCCCCCGGCACGCTCCCAGCAGCGGGCGGGGCGAGCACCCGGGCGGTGCCGTGGGAACGGGACGGACACGGGCGCGGCCCCGCCGCGGGGACTCGGGCGGCAGGGACACGGGGCCCCTCAGGCGCGAGAGCCCTCAGGCGGGGTCCGAACCCGTCCCCGGGCCCGAGAGCCCTCAGGCGGGGTCCGAACCCGTCCCCGGGCCCGAGAGCCCTCAGGCGGGGTCCGAACCCGTCCCCGGGCCCGAGAGCCCTCAAGCGGGGTCCGAACCCGTCCCCGGGCCCGAGAGCCCTCAAGGCGGGGCCGGGGTCAGAACCCGTCCCCGGCCCCGAGAGCCCTCAGGCGGGG
>VZRE01011760.1:89024-133827 GCA_013396775.1 Cephalopterus ornatus
GGCCGGCGCGCGGCGCGGCGGCAAGATGGCGTCTACGGCGGCCGGGAAGCAGCGCATCCCCAAAGTGGCGAAGGTGGGTGGGCGCCGCGCCCCCGCCGGCCCCGCACCGGGCCCGCACCGAGCCCCCCGGCACCGGGCCCCCCGGCATCGCCCTCGGCACACACCGCGCCTGCCGAGGCACCGGAGGAAACCGGCAACGGGGAACTTGGCGGGCCCGCGTAGGGAAATGCGAACCGAGCGCCCTTTCCGCTTACCTTGCAGGTGAAAAATAAAGCACCCGCCGAGGTTCAGATCACAGCGGAGCAGCTTCTGAGAGAGGCCAAGGAGAGGGAGCTCGAGCTCCTCCCGCCGCCGCCGCAGCAGAAGATCACTGATGTTGAAGAGCTAAATGACTATAAACTCCGGAAAAGGAAGGTACAGTAAAAAAACAAACCTAAGCTCGACCCTTATGTAAAGCACTAAAACCCTACTATTTTTAACTAAGACAAGATGTCGTTTGTATTCCTTGTGGACTTTCCAGGCAAGTACCCGTTCTTTAGAAACCGTAACTACTTCACGCTACTTTTGTGCAACCCCTGTGAGTTAGACCTGCGTTAACTCGGGATTTGGTAGCAGACACCTCCCCTAAAAGGGCAGTTACATCTTTGGGATACAGGCACTTCCTGCGTTACCACCAGCAGCTGGCCGGGCAGCGTGAGACACGGCCAGGCTTTCTACGCTGAGCCTGGCTCAGTTTGCTGCTTGAGTAAGATATTTCACGCATCAGGCTGCGGGAGCTCAGGTTTAGTCCTAATCCATAGGACTATTCTACACGTCCAGCTTCTTTGCCGGGCGGTTTTCACGGTGCTGTATTACGTACGATTCGTTACCACTTCTGCACGGCTGTAAGGCATTGGGCATTCATCCCCGTAATCATAGTACCCCAGGGGGCACTTATAACACCGGTGTGCAGAAGGATCTCTTACTCACAGGTATAATTCTCTCCCCAGACTTTCGAAGACAACATAAGAAAAAACAGAACCGTTATCAGTAACTGGATCAAGTACGCACAATGGGAGGAAAGCCTGAAGGAGATCCAGAGGTAACCAGGATGCAGCGGCAGGCAGCTCCTATAAGCCGTTTTAGGCACATGTTGCCAAACATCAGAGTCCTGGGGGCACATTATACCTGCAGCATACCTGTGTTTTCCAGAGCCCGGTCCATCTACGAGCGCGCCCTGGATGTGGACTACAGGAACGTCACACTATGGCTCAAGTACGCCGAGATGGAGATGAAGAACCGCCAGGTGAACCACGCCCGCAACATCTGGGACCGGGCCATCACCACCCTGCCCAGGGTCAACCAGTTCTGGTACGTTGGCAGGGCCCAGAGCAGCTCTTCTGCCTCCAGAGGCTGCGCGTCGTTGGTCTGCTCTGGGATCATGCCAGAGTGCCCTGTTTCCTGTTTCTTCAAGTCTTCAGGCTAGTCTGAAAAAAAGAGGAAGGCTGAGGTTTTGGAGCGGTTTTGTATTTAAGTGGCAGGAGCGTTGGGAGAGAAGGATGTTCACGTGCTTGTGTGCTGCCAGTCACAGCCGTGTCTGTGGGCATTTCTGGGGCCGAGGGGGGTAGAGGAAGAAAGCTCAGTGGTGCTCTTACGAAGCGCTCCAAAAAAATCCTTGAACTGCTATGTTCACTATTGCAATTGTAGAAACTGAGTCTTCTCTCCCAAGGTACAAGTACACTTACATGGAAGAGATGCTGGGGAACGTTGCTGGGTCACGTCAGGTGTTTGAACGTTGGATGGAATGGCAACCGGAGGAGCAAGCTTGGCATTCCTACATCAACTTCGAGCTGAGATACAAGGAGGTGGACAGGGCACGAAGCATTTATGAGAGATATATCCTTTTCTGTGCCTTGGGACACCTGCCTGGGTTCAGGCCTGCACTCTTCCTTTATTGTTCCATCTCTGGCAATATCTCTGTGCTCCTTTTCACCGTGGGGTGCTGAGAATAAGCCACCACACCAGGAGCCAGCAGTAGGTATTAAGTGTTTAGGGAAAGCCATCAAACTCAGTGAAGTGGCTGTAGCTCCTGCCACTATAAATTAAACCTAGTTAAATCTATATTTAATTTCACTCCTACTCCCAGATTTTTTGCAGTCATGTGTTTCAGATTTCTCCTCAAACTTCCCCCTGCCCTTTATCTGATTTTGGTCCCTTTTCAGGTTCTCAGTAAGGCACTGATCCTCTCCATGCTCAGAGCTGTGAAGTGTCCTCTTGCATAAACCCGCCTTGGGAGTGGTTCGATGCAGGCCTTGAGCCTGTAGTCAGTGGGGAGAGCAGAGCTGGAGAGGTCCCGTTCAGCCAGCGCTGTTTCTTTAACCGAGCTGCACTCGTCATCGTGCACCCTGACGTGAAGAACTGGATCAAGTACGCGCGCTTCGAGGAGAAGCACAGCTACTTCGCCCACGCCAGGAAGGTGTACGAGAGGGCGGTGGAGTTCTTCGGGGAGGAGCACATGGACGAGCACCTGTACGTGGCTTTCGCCAAGTTTGAGGAGAACCAGAAAGAAGTAAGGTCTTCTTGGTAATACATCAGACTGATGCTAAGATTTCTCCTTGCGTATCAAACCCCAAAGCCATTTATCTGCAGTGCTGGTGGTTTTCATCACCTTATGGTGCAAACTCAGACCCCTAGTCTGAGTTAGGGAGACAGTTTTTTTGCCTACCCCTAGTTGCCTTTTGGTGACATCAGGAAGGTGTGTTCTAAGCAAGGTGGGCATCAAATCTGCCAAGCCTGAGAGCAGCAGCGCCAGACCAAGTATCCTCAGATCTGTGAGGTTCTGAGAGGTTGTGGGCCTGCATGATAGAAAACGGAACCGACCTGAGTGTTCTTCCACTGACAGCCTCTGTTAAGTTCCCAGGCTGGTAAGGAATTGAAAACATTTTGTGAACCCCAAACCACACCTCTTAAATATGGTTTAAATATTCTAAACCTGTAAATGAATAAGAGCTGGTGGGGGCTGACATTTACAGATTTCCCTCCCCCTCAAAGTTTATTCTTTAGGGAAGTCTGCATTAGTACTGTTCTAAAATAGTCACTTACATAGATCTCTATGTTCCATGATTCTGTAGCCTGTTAAATATTGCCAAAAGCTCATTCAGAAACTGGGGGGTAGGACTGGAACTGCCTTGTAAATAATACTCAAATGATATTTAATGTTTTCAGTTTGAAAGAGTAAGGGTGATCTACAAGTATGCCTTGGATAGAATTCCAAAGCAGGATGCCCAGAATCTCTTCAAGAATTACACCATTTTTGAGAAAAAGTTTGGAGACAGGAGAGGAATTGAAGACATCATTGTCAGCAAGAGGAGATTCCAGTATGAAGAGGAGGTGAAGGTATGTATTACAGGTACCCTGCAGGCAAAATTCCTGATAGGACTCAGAGCTTGGTACCCTTTGAAGTGACCTTAAGGTATAATGCAATTTAGCTGGTAATTTAATACTGCAGTTATGGGGTAACCATTACAGGACGCCTCACCTGTGTCCAAGTACCTTTTTGTGAGGACGCAGCTGTGCCACTCCTGTCTGCTGTTCACTGAGCGCTGCACACTTCACCATGCCCTCATCCCTTCTCACACTTCATTTAGAAAACGCTCGTAGGCAAAAAGAGAAACAAAACTCACTTTAACCCAGAAGCTCTAGTGTGAGCATCCCCAAGACCGACAGTGGTTCATCAGTACTATAATGACCTATCTTAAAGGAGAAATTCTGACTAAAACTGAAGTAAAGGAACAGGGTCTGTTATTCGTAGTGACTGAAGCATCTTCCCTGTTTCCCTGCTCCCGTCTTCCTGGAAGGCCAACCCCCATAATTACGACGCGTGGTTTGACTACCTGAGGCTGGTGGAGAGCGACGCCGATGCCGAGACTGTTCGAGAGGTGTACGAGAGAGCCATCGCCAACGTGCCCCCCATCCAGGAGAAGAGGCACTGGAAGAGGTACATCTACCTCTGGATCAACTATGCCTTGTATGAAGAGCTGGAGGCAAAGGCAAGTAGTAAGAACTCGGGTTTTTTTTCTTTCCTTCACAAGTATTTTCCTTATAATAAACAGCTACTGGTATTTTAATGGGAAAAGGAGAACTAAATATGCTGTCTCTCACTACTTTTGTGCAACAAGCTACGTGATTTACTATTTCAGGATATGGGATTTTTACCCTTTCAGTTTGTCCTCCTATGCATAGGGGGTACAAAAAACCCCCCAAACTTGTTCCACCGCTATTCATCCAGGAAGGTGCTGATAACAAACGTGGAATTGGGTATTTTTAGCCCCATCTAAACTGCACTGTTACCTGGACTTGTGAAATAGTTCTATATTTAGCAAAGCATTTGTGAAGCACCCACATTGCTGCTATAGCAGCCTTTGAGGCTATGCAAGTATTTCTTCTGTTACCAATCATGCAGCATTAGAGCTACTCTTAAGTGGAGAACACTCTTTGGTGTCTGTTTCCCTCTTAGAATGGGGACACTTCTGGTTTCATTGTCTGCTTCTTAGCAGCGAATCTTGCTTTCAAAAGCTGAGTCTTGCTGATTCTTGGAAGTTACTGCCTTTGAATTGTGCATACCAAGTAGATAAGTACATTTATATCTTAAGCATTCATGGTTCCAACCAGTTTGACTTCAAAAGTACTGTTCTGCAGTTTTACAATCATTGCGGGATTCAAAATACAAGGTAATCTTAGCAGTAAACAAAGTCCTTAACGGTGCCTGTTCTTACAGGATGCAGAGCGAACCAGGCAGGTGTACCAGGCTTGCATTGAGCTCCTTCCCCACAAAAAGGTATGGCACTTTGGGTTGAATTTTGAGTTAAAGTTCTCCAGGTAGTATCTTTTAGTTCTCTTCCCCTCCCCCCCGAGGTTCAAGTGCATGAACAGCTCCAAATAGCTGCTAACACAGCCAGGAAGGCTTCACTCAGAACTTTAAGTACCCCTTCCAGTCTTCCGAAGCGGACAGGGTTTTTTTCAAGCCAATGCCTAAGATACCTGTAATTTGCATCACCATGGGAAACAGCAGGACAAGCAGGGTGCCAGTCTCCCTCATATAGATGAAACAAAAGGGCTCCTGCACTATTTTGAAATTATTAAGTAGACTCTAAGAAGCTAAATTTGCACATAGTCAAAAGATAGGGAAAAAGCACTAAGTTAGTCTTTACTTACATGGTTGCCTTACTGCTGCAAGCTGAGGCACTTGTACTTTCTACAGGATACTTAGTGCTCTGCTTTGCTGGGGTTACCCCCTTTTATAGCAGCTGCACCTAATGGCCTGCACTGTCCCACCCGGGGCAGATGCAGCTGAAGAAACACCTTTCAGGTGTGTCCTCACCATTACAGTTGGCCTTCAAGGCTGATTTTTGAGGGATTTTGTGGGGTTTTCTCTGCTAGTGAGCTTTAACTGAAATATCCACGGGGCTAAACCCTTACAACTATCGATCTTCGTTGTCTTGGAACATCAGAAAATCTTAGTTCATGTTCTTTCTTTTCCAGTTTGTCATTGTTTGCATCATCTGAGTGTCAGGTGTGTAGATTAGGATTAATCTGTAGTCATTAAAAGCTGTTAATTGATTCATTGATAGCTGATGTTTTACTAGTTGACGATTGGTTAACGAACTCTTTTCTCTATTTAAAAAGACTTCCGCCTTGCTATTGTTCCTTTCAGCAGTGATGGAGTACGGTGTCCTGTCCTAGCAAGATTGTTTTGAGTAATGGACTCTCAATATTTTAGCATAAAAACACCAAACCCAAAGGAGGCTAAATGTAGTAATAATAACGTTTTTGTATAGATAGAATGTTTGGGGGTTTTTTTAAGGGATATATGTAGTACATTTTACTGAATTTCCAGCCTTTCTTCTTTTTCTTTCAGTTTACATTTGCCAAAATGTGGCTGCTATATGCACAGTTTGAAATACGCCAGAAAAACCTCCCCCTTGCCAGAAGGGCTTTGGTAAGCTTTTGTTAGTGCTGTAATTGACTTGGCTAACTAGCAGTAACACAGGAATAGCATTAGAAGGTCTTGAATTGTCCTTTATAAATTGCTGGTTTAATCCACTTAAATAAAGTATCTGAGAAGTCTGCAGGGAGCAGCATTTACTGTCATGTGTGATTTAAAAAGAGGGGTAGCTTGCAATGTTCAATTAGCCGCGGGCAGAAGTGACAAAGCACTCCTCTGAATGCAGAGCACCCCCATCAGCTTAGTGCCATTACAAGTGGTTAACTGCTGCTGATCCGTTACAGTGGTACATTTTAAAAAGCTCTTTAGATAAAGAGGAGGTTTGACTCCAGGCTATTGAGAGAAGCAATCAAAGGGATTTGGGGTAGGCTCAGGAGCTGCTGAGCAGGTTCACTGTGTGAACGTCAGCAAGTCAGGAGACAACGGGGTGTGTTTTGGCGCCAAGACATTTTGAAATAAACTTCCTTTCCTCTCAGTTCAGGTATTCTTAGTAAACTCAGGGATTTTGGTAGGAAGCAAACATTGGTAACAGCTGAAGTGGCTTGACTTTAAAGAGCGAACTAATGGGGTTTCAACCAAAACAGCAATGGAGGCTTTTTAGAGAAGAGCTGGGTGTATTTTGAAACAGCAATGGCATTTGCAGAGCTGGAGGGCCATAACAGTGACCAAAGTGATACTCGCAAGTGGTGGATTCCTCCGTTTTTAGTAAGTTCCAAGATAATAAATGTGTAGGAACCTTGTGTAGGAGAGTTGTAGTAGGGGAATTTCATCTCCAGTTACTTCACTCACATTGGCCTGAGGGAACAGAGGCTACACTGCTTAATAAATAATGCTTGTCTGTGGAACTGGCTCCAAGGTGAAGCTCATTACAGCTTGTCTCAGGTGTGCCTATTCTTAACTCTCGTTTTAAAAGATTCCCAAACTAAGAACCAGAAACTGCTTTCTCACAGCTTGCTTTAGGACAGACAGTTTTCTTCACAGTCTGAGGCATATCAGAAGGAAAATTTTTAAACTTTTTAAAGATGTTATTCTCTACCTGTCCATTGCTATCAGTCAGTCAGCAGGCAGGGAGGGGGAACCATTCTCTGTGTGAGGGGGAGCAGTGTGGGGCCAGGAGACAGTTTGGTTTGATATCATTTGTTTTGTAAGATAAGTTTTGGGAACTGTTTACCTGACAGACTGGTACAGACTGATACTGTGCTTCCTTCAGCTACTGGTGCAGGATGAAGTGCTCAGCTGAGCCAGGGTGAGTTCTAACTCGCACTCCCTGGCGGATCCATGTTCTGTAGAAGTGTAACAAGTGGGGAAATTTTCTACTTCCTGAGTTCTTGGTGTTTGTGGATGCACATTCATTCTGCAAACACTGGTTGGATTGCCCATTGGCTCTGAACAGAGGCTGAAGAAACAGGCTGTGCAAAAAATGAGTTGTAGTTCTAATACTGGAGAATAAAGAAACATTTAGCAAATACAGTGGGTTTTATTTGGCTGCAATATCATTAAGGGGGTTTTTTGTTTGTTTTTTTTTTCCCCTTAATAGGGGACGTCCATAGGTAAATGCCCAAAAAACAAACTGTTCAAAGGTTACATCGAATTGGAGCTACAACTGCGAGAATTTGACCGTTGCCGAAAGCTGTATGAAAAATTCCTGGAGTTTGCACCGGAAAACTGCACATCCTGGATTAAGTTTGCTGAGCTGGAGACCATCCTCGGGGATATCGACCGAGCCCGGGCGATCTACGAGCTGGCCATTGGGCAGCCCCGGCTGGACATGCCTGAGGTGAGGGGCAGGGCTGAGCAGCTGGCCCAGCTGGGAAGTGTTTGTTACAGACTGATGAACGAGTGAATGACCCTCCAGCTCAGGCAGAACCACCCTTGGGCCTGGTGCTCGTTAATTCAGCATCTGTTTCTTGGCAGGGCCACAAGCCCCCTGACAAAACAGGAGGGGGAAAGCTAAATGGGTTGTGTGCGCAGGGTTTGGTGCTGCTCAGCCCTAATCCCAGCCTGTACTGTCAGTTAATGCTCCGATCTCCAACTTTTCTCAGGGAAATTTCACCTTTATCTGTTCTCTTCCCCCGCCCCCCATTATCTCAGTGGGCTCTGAATGAACACGATGAAAGACTTGTCTGTTGCAGGTTCTTTGGAAATCCTACATTGACTTTGAGATTGAGCAAGAGGAGTATGAGAAAACCAGGAACCTTTACCGCCGGTTGCTTCAGCGGACACAGCACGTCAAGGTGTGTGGGCACCCAGGACACAGAGCTGGTCCTGAAAGTGGCCCACGGGGCAGAGGAAGCCTGGGCTGCCTGGGTTCAAATCAACCCAAGTTCAGTCCCATGCCTGTGCTGGGAAGGGGGGAAAGAAGTTTCTAAATTCCATACAGCAACAGGCCTATCTCAGATGAAAGAGGCTTTTCCCAGCAGCCCTCTTCCTGCTGAGTCACCTTGGGATTTTAATTGCAAAATCTTTGGAAGGAAAAAATAGTTGTGATTTTTCCGATGTTGCTCAGTGCTGTCATTGACTAAATTCACTCAGGTTTCTCATGACCTGAAATGGCCACAAGAAATGTATCCACGTGGCTCATGTGAGGGTTCTGTCTTGCTGAAATGAGGTGAATCTCACATGTGAAACAAACAGGGATTTTCTGGGCTCACGGGAAAGTGCTTTAGACTTGCAGTGGTGTTTGGTTTGGGGGCTTTTTGGCTGCTTTGTTTTTTTTTAAACTGCCCCTTGGCTGTGGGGCTCCGAGGTGGGTGTTTCAGGTGGGGTTGCTGTGCTGTGCCCGCAGGTGTGGATCAGCTTCGCGCAGTTCGAGCTCTCGGCGGGGAGGGAGGAGAGGCTGCAGCGCTGCCGGCAGATCTACGAGGAGGCCAACAAGGCCATGAGGAGCTGCGAGGAGAAGGAGGAGAGGGTCATGCTGCTGGAGTCCTGGAGGAGCTTCGAGGAGGAGTTTGGATCTGCTACCACTAAGGAGAGGATAGATAAACTTATGCCTGAGAAAATAAAGAAGAGGAGAAAACTGCAGGCTGAGGATGGGGTAAGGAGAAATGATGCCAGCTGTGAGTCCTTGATGCCTTTGTGCTTTGTGGAGTCAGCTGCTGGGGATGGGCTAAAAAACATGGGCTTGAATTTTCTCTTATTTCTCTTTCTCATTAGAAGTGCCTCCTAATAGCCAACGTTAGCAAGCAAATTAAACTTGCTTTGTGGTATTTTTTTCCCTAGTCTGATGCTGGCTGGGAGGAATACTATGACTATATTTTCCCAGAAGACACTGCCAATCAGCCGAACCTCAAACTCCTGGCTATGGCAAAGCTCTGGAAGAAGCAGCAGCAGGAGAGCGAAGCTGCAGCCGTGGATCCTGACAAGGACATCGATGAAAGCCAGACTTAATACCTTGCCTGTCCCCACCCCTTTCCTGGGACATTGTACAGTATTTTCATTGGTCATAAATAAATGTGTTTAGAGAGTTTTACTATTACTGACTTGAGAGGGGTTTTGTGTGGAGAACAAACACTGTATTGGAGTCGATTCCCTTTAACACACTTGTTGGTTTCCAGCAGTTAAAGGAGAGGTCCTGGGACCAGTGCAGGAGTCTGTAGCCATCACCAGTGACCTCAGAACTGGGTGGCAGTTCTCACTTGTAGCACAAGGCCCCCTGCCCCCAGTCTGTGGGAGCAGGTGGCTGGCTGGGGTGCCAGGACCAGCCACATCTGTGCAAGGCTCTGCTCCATCCGGTGAGTCCTCCCTGCCTGCGTTTGTCCCAGGTTTATTCATCCTGAGAACTGGGCTGCCCATTGAAAGCTGCACTGCTGGTGGGGGCAGCCGTGGGTGTTGGTGTCCTCACGCCTCAGTCTCCTCACTGCGGGCACGTGGCTCTCACTCCCCCTCCTCTGTCCCACCTCCACTCGCCCCACATGAGCCTCTGTAGTAACATGTGCCTGTCATCTCTGAGTGTTTCTGCTGCCTCATGTACCTCATTACATTGTAAATCTCATTTCTGTTTTCTCTCTCCAAGCCCTCCCTCTGCTCTGGGCCCCTTTGCTTTTCACGCTTCCTTTTGACGTTTCCGTCTATCCAATTCCGTCTTTGCTTTTTCGTTTCATTTAATTGAATTTTTATGGAGTTTTCAGAGGTGGTAAGGTGATTCTCTTGTGTATTTTTTGGTCGGTTTCTGTGTGGGTTGGTTTTGTTTTTTTTTAATAGGAGCATTGCATTTTCCCAGGAATTCCTTACTTTGTTGAAGATAGAATGTTGCCTTTTTATTCCAGGTTTGCTGTATGCTCTGTCAGTTGCTGATACCACCTCTCTTAATAAGACCAACGGTGAGATTGTCAGCAGGGGTTCAGGTGAGCCCCTTGTTGTGTTTGTACATGGAGCTTTAGCAGTTCTCCAGAAAGCAGCAGGGACACAAGGCAGTGTCTCACAGGGCAAGAACCATTGTTGTTCTGCTAAAAACCCAACTAACACTTGGATTTTCAAGCGAGATTGATTATTGTGGGGTTGTTGTTTCTAAGTTCAGAATTTGGATTTTTTTTTGCCTTGTTTTTGAAACGCTTGTGGGGAGTGATCTGGACTGACACCCTGAATGCTGCATTTCCAGTAGTGAAACTATTCCCCCTTGGCTGCCCCATCCCTGGAAGTGTCCAAGGCCAGGTTGGACAGGGCTTGGAACAACCTGGGCTAGTGGCAGGTGTCCCTGCCTGTGGGACTAGATGGGCTCCAACCCAGACCATGCTGGGGTTCTCTCTGGACTCGTACTCTGGAGTAGGTGTGGAGATATTTCTGCCCGTTTGATTTATGTCTGTTTGCCGTGCTCCTGCAGAGCTGCAGGTTCTCATGTTTGAGCTATGAAGCCCCAGTGCCCTCCTGGCCTGCCTGGATTTATCACCAGGCTGGGTGGAAGAGAAACATTCCTGCTGGAAAGGCTTCTGGCAGTGGGGAGGAGAGGAGAGACGCCCCACTGGAGAAATAGCCCTCTGCCGTGCCAAGGTTAAACCCTGGGGGAACCCCGATGTGTTGGGGGCTTTGGGGGTATGGAATGCCTTTAAATCTTGCAAAATTAAGATTTTCAGGTGGAAGAGGGAACACTAAGCAGTGGGTTCATAACGTAGAAAGGTGATCAGTTCAACTGGTACCTGGCAGAGGAGGATCCACAGGGAGGGTGGTGGAAAGATGCTGGGATTTAGGATGCATTTGTTCTGGGACAGTTATTTAAAACCAGTCTTGCTCATGGAGTTGCTTGTTTAAAAGAGGGCTAACTCCATCATGCAGCCAGGAGTAAATAGTTTTCACAGTCTGGAGCTTGTTGTGTGGCACAACTGAAACTCTGTCCCTGTGTCCCACCAACTGAGCAACAGTTGCGACTGTATTGGGATCCGGAAATCATTGAGTTCACAGGCTGCAGGCTGCTCTTTGATTTTTAGGGAGAATTTCTTCCTATTTCTTGACTCTCAGTTCTGCACACTCTCTTTTGTGAAGTTGCTTTTACCTGCTTTTAAAAAAATATCCCTCTTCATGGGGGATTTATAGTGTTTGTGCCTTCGTTCCACTTCTGTAGATAGCATCAGTCAATAAAATGCTGCACTTGAAAGAAGATAAACACATGTCTGTGCTTGGAAGTGGTGTTCTATTAGTGCATGGTTTATCTGCTGCTATGAGAGCTCCAAAGCAAGATAAATGTGAGGACTACATATGGAAAATATTCTTCCTCAGTTGGAACTGAGCCTTGTGTGGGTGGGAGGTGAGGGGCTGCGGCCGAGGGGTTCTGGTGCTGCAGGGCTGTGGTTTGGTGACCAGGAGGCAATTTGAGGTGTTTCTCCCTACGTGTGCCAGGTGGGATTTTTTGCAGAACCTTCTGACTCTGTGGGTTTTGTGTGACCTGCCTGTGGTGCACAGCTGAGGATGGTTTGCTGTGGGCAAGGCACCATGCCTACACCCTCTGCTAGCCTCTGCGCTTCCCTGTGTCCACCTCCTGTCAGAGGGCTGGGATCCAGCACTGCGACCTTGAGGAATGTTATCGGGACCTCCCTTTCCAGGTGGGAATATCAATGAGAGAAGAGTTTGGAAAGAACTGATCAGAATTTCTCTTATCAGAATCAACTCCCCCTAAAGATTATTGGCAAAGTTTTAAAAACCAAATCATGCTTATCACAGGCAGAGTCACGGTGGGAACGGGGAGCGTGTGGCCAAAGCATCCGAGGTTACAGCACTTTGGAATTAAAGCTATATAAACTACCAGCTGTAAACACCAGGAGACTGGTTATTCTGGTGCCTTAAATAGAGGAGATATTTGGCTTTGGATCTGGATTCCCTTTGCCTCCAGCCCCTGCTCTGTATCCTTTGGTGCTGCCGTGACCCTGAGAGCACGGTGTCCATCAGCCATGCTCCCATTCCACCCCTCTGGACCCCCACGGCGTTGGCACGGGGAGTCCTCGGCCTCAGCACTGGTCAGGCAGTCTGGTGGGAGTCATGGGCATAAGGGTGGGCATATCCCTGTTGGATACAGCAGTTACACTTCTCCAGGGAAAGAGTAGGGGCTCAGCAGTGAGGCTGAAGGAGTCACGCTGGCAATAACCTCCTGTTGAATTGAAATGGGGAAAAATCCGAAGTATTTCATGGGGATGTGAGCAAATTGGCTGAATGTATAACATCTGTACAGACAAGTTCAGTATAGAGTGGTGTCTTGGTTGTGGCTGGGATAGAATTCCCAAGAAGTCATCTTCTAAAGAGGGATAGATCAGGGATTTCTTTTTGCTCTTGGTTGTCATGCAGAAAATGTAACACTTGTGTTAATGGTCTGCAGCAGCTTTGCTGTTCCCAGCCTTACTCTGTGAAGTGGATTTAGAGAATGCCTTTTGGGAGACGGGTGGTCTGTTTGGATAATGTTGGAAAACACTGATTTTCATGGAGAAAGGAAGGACCAGAGCCAGCAGCTATGGGATGGAATCGGGAGCTAGAGGCTGTAGCGAATGTCTTGCTCTCTCCATGGAGCTCCACGTACTGCTGAGGTAAGGTTGACTCTGCCCAGGATGCTTTTTGTTCTTCCCATTTGGGGGAAGCTGGGAGTGGTGGAATCTGCTTGTTTTGTGAGGAATTTGTGCGCAGTTAGAAACAGAGGAAGGAGAGGTGTTCGTGGAGTTGCTCAGGAAAATGACCTGGTGATATCTGAAAAAATAAAAACCTTTGAGAGCATTATGGATAACTGTGGAATTCAGATTGGAAGTGTTCTCTGCATTTTTCATGTCCCTACTAGGAGGAGTATAGCAGTTCTAATGTTTAATGCATGCACAGTAATAGAAGGCTGAACTGATCTCCACGGGCCCATTTGTTCCATTACTGTCCGGAAGGAAATAAATTAAATTCTATTTCAGACTGTATTTTGGATCTGGATGCTGCAGAGGGAGAGATCAGAAGAAGGAAGCAGGGTTGGGGCGTTTGAGGTTTGGGTGACATTAACCCAAGATGCAGCCTAGTTAAAACCAACGCCCGAAACCCCCGGGCCAGGCAATACTGGTGTGTGCTGCTCTCCATCAGGAGTGCAGAGGCTCCTTAGGTTGAGCTACTCAGAATATAAAGGCTTTTGAGAGGAGCCATTTTATTCATAAGATGATTTCACGTTTGGTTGGAATGATGAGCTGGGTGCCCAGCATGCTCTGTGACCCAGAGCCAGCACGGCAAACTGAGCCTGGCTGCTGCTTTAAATAAATGCTTCTGTGTCCCAGCTCCAGCCAGCAGCCAACCCTCATTTAATCACCAAACCGACAAAAAACCTAGCACACCGAGGACCTAAACAAAAAAACCCAAAGAACACCTCTCAAGACCATTAGCACCCTCTATAGCACATTGTGTCTGCTTACCTTTGATGGGTTTGATTATCCTGATTATTTCTAAAACTTTGAACGCTTGTTTTATAACATTCTGCTACTAGAAAAACAACCGTAGTTGTGTTTTGTAAACTCCTGCGGATGCTCTCCTTGCTGGGAGGCTGAGCAGGACACGGTGGCTGTGGAACTCCCTCCACGGCCTGCCGAGGAGCGTGGGGCGAGGAAACCTGCCCCGAGGTGAAGGAGCTGAGCTGTGCAGGGAGCTGAGCTGTGCAGGGACCCGACTGTGAATGGCTCAGGGTACCAGGCGTGAGCAACGCTTTGCTCACCTTCTGCACTGTTTTCTTTCCCCCTCTTATTTAGTGATCTATTTCCTTAGGAGCAAATAACAAACACCTTGCACAGTTGCTTATTGTTTTAAGGGAAAGCACCATTAGGTAATTAGCATGGGAATTTTAAGTAGATGTAATACTTTTCTTTTGGATTTTGTGCGAGCATTTTGGAGATATATGGTTATGCTCCTCTGTCTTTAGAGCTTGAGAGGGGCTGTTGGGACTGGAAGACTTCTCTGATGTGCTGTAGGCTCCGGTCCATACAGAAGCATCGCTGTGCATCCCTGGGTGCTGCTCGTTTGAGCACAGGGATAATGTTCAGGAAGATCCCTGTGAGCACCTGCAGCTTTCTGCTTCGGCAGGTGCCTCTTTCCCTCTCCTGACCTTGCACAGCCCTGCTCTGCTAATGGCTGATGCTTCTTCTTTGGCTTTTGGAGTCTGACTTGCTCAGTTGGCACTAAATCAGAAATTTGAAAGCATTTCAGTAGGGAAACTCCCATTAGAGTTCAGCTTGATGTGGCTCTTGGGGGCACGGTTACCGGGGGGCTTTGCGGTGCTGGGTTAATGTTAGACTCTGTGATCTTAGAGGGCTTTTCCGACCTATACTGCTCCATGATTCTGCTAAAGGAACGGAATGGACACATTCAGTGACATGAGATGATTTGGCTTTCTGTGTTGCTGGCCTTTTCAGCAGCGCTTTCCAGCTTGTAGCTGTGTACAGGTGTACCTGCCTCAGACTGGAGACCTACGGCATGGATTTGAACCAATTTAATTGTATCCCCAGCAATCTCTCCGGCCCAGCATTCTGGAGGCCCTTTATGATCTGCCCTTCTCCAGGTGTTTAAAGCAGCGAAGTAAAGAAGCTTTCAGTTATGGTGAGCCAGGAGTTCATGACCTTCTGGTTGATTTTGGGAGCACAGCTACTCCAAGGTTGGTGGAACAAACCCGGGTTTTCTTGTTTTGTATTGCAAGTGTCAGACTGAGACCACTGAGAAGAGTATGCAGAGAGTGTCTGTGGAGTTCTGATCTTAGAATAGGCATCAATTTGCTTGAAGAAACCTGAGGAGATTTTGGACAGCTTGGAGTATTTTAAAGCATCGGCTTCTGTGCCAGTCTTTCTAGCCAGACAGAAGATCTTCTCCAAGATAAGCAAATCGCCCTTTTATACACACTTGTCTGCCCCATTTTAATCTTTCTTTCTCAGTTATGTAAATAGCACCAGACTAATATTCCCTGTGTACCCCTGGTAAGCTGATTCACTTGCTCCACGTTATCAGACACAAAAGCACTGCAGGGCTGGTTCGCAAATTGAGTTGGATTTTTATTTTACATCTGTGTTATTCCGAGCTCTTATGTAAACACTTGGAATGCAATTTCTATATATACTTGCCTTGTTATGCAACTAGTCTGTGCAGTGATGCCAAAGGGATTTAATTTTCTTATCGGTGGCTTTTAGAAGAAGTGATCAAGCATTCTTCCTATGGAAAGCACAGGGAATCATGAAGAGAAACACAATAATACATGGCAGAAAACAAGAGCAACTACAAAATTAAAAAGAGGAGAAGAATTAAAATGTTTCCAAGTTACAGAACTATTTATGTGTCTTTCCCTGAACGCCTGATTATTGCTTCAGTGCAAGCTGACTGCCTTCGTTCTTTATGGAAATTATTGGATGGTTCGATCCATACATCTGTGTTCCAGCCCACGCTGAACGTGTTCCGTGCGCATTATTGAGGAAATGCTTATTTGGAGCAGATGTTGTTCAGCAGGGCTGCTCCAGGTCCCGGGGCTGGTGCTGTGTGACACCATCAGCACAGGGTGGGAGCAGCCACGGGAATGTGCCAAAAACGTGCCAGTGGCATCACAGTGGGAACTGCTCTCCAGCAGTGGGAATTGGAGCTGGCCACTGCTCTCCCGAAAACCTCTCGGAAATCAGAACTCTGCTTCACGTCAAAATTGGGTTTTAATTGAAACTGATTTAATTTTTCCATGAATTAATGCGTTATGTGCCGAAAGGCTGAAACAGAGTGCTGAGGCCGCTCCAGCAGAACTCCTATGACCCTCACAGGGCTTTTCTGTCCACGTTACAGCTTTCCCTGTAAAGCCACCGGAGGAACCCAGTTCTGCTGCCCAACGGGCTCCTCTGACGTGTGCGGGGAGCTCTGTCTGCGCATCCCCCAGGCACTGCTCCTGTGCCCCCAGCCAAGGCTGGTACAGCCACGCAGGCACTGCTCGCCCTGCCCACGGCAGCCAAGTCAGGACACCGATGCCAGGGATCCCAGAAACTGGCTGCTGCTGGGGGACACGGCTGGTGGCTGGCCACGCCACTCCTGGTGCTGGCTCTGGGCTCCCTGTGGGGCTTTGGGCTCAGTCCTGCGCCACTGCCTTGGACAAGGAGATGCTTCCACCGGGAGCCCAGCTTCCTTCACCAGGCTGATCTAATTTAACACCCACAGTTGGATTTGCACAGTTCTGGGAGCCCGAAGTCCAACATAGCTTTTGCTTAATCCTTCAGGAGTCAAAGCAAACGGTATACTAAGTGGATTTTTAGAAATATAAATGTCTGCAGTTTCACACGTTTGTCTTTCCAAAGTAGCTGTGGAGATCAAAGGTTAAACTGCAGTGAAACCTGGTTTCTTTTCCTCTCGGAAGCTGTGGGAGGAGGACAGAACTTGTCCTCTGGAAGGGTCCTGTCTTTTTGGTTTGTGGTTTCAGATTTTGTAAGAGCAACGGAGCCGAATGCAAAGGCTCTTGGGTCTTAATCATGGAGATTATCTGACAGCTGTTTTACCTTCGCGCAGCTTCGCATCACTGCTCACAATACGCCGCGGTGCTGCATCATCCAATTAGACTTTTTTCCCCTCTTTTCCTTAGGAATGTGCCTTATTTAAATGCCATCGTGTATAGGTGGGGGGTAGTTAATAGCTGTGCATTACAAAACTAGCTTATTTTCTGGTGTGCATAATGTTTTGCAGTCCCAGGACAACCTCCACAAGCTCAGATGTTTAAGTTGCCATAGGCTGTGGGCAGGAAATAGATTTGTTTGTTCCTTCTCAGAGCTGTTGTGAATTTCATTTAAAGGGGAACTAAAATTGTTTCTTTCTGTGTGAACAGCTGGACTCAACAATCTTAGAGGGCTTTTCTAACCTAAACAATTCTGTGATTCTAATATAGGCTTTTATAATTGAAGAAGCGATACATTACCCTTTACCACTCAAAAATGCTGCTCTTCCTGCATTTTGCTCTGTTTCAGTAATACAAATAATGGTATTAATTTAATTTTGTATTAATTTTCTCATGCATGTAATGAAATCCTGTTTCCTTGTTAATCCAGCAACCTAAGCAAACACAATATAGGAGCATTACAGGAGAACACTTAATCTTCCCTCTTGTTTTTCCCTAATGGATTTTCGATCTCTTTAAAGGTGAAATGAGAGTGTTTCTGTAGAGACAAGACCAGGTATTACCGTTCTGTGTTTGTTACACAATTTTAGTTGTTAATGTGTTGCTGAAACACCTCGAGGTGTTGGTGGTCTCAGTCTGTACCCTTTCTGTATTTGGGAAACCAAGCTCCTACAAAGGAGCTGGCACAAGAGAGTTTCAGACTGGGGCAAACAAACTGCATTCTTCAAGCCCCAGAGAATTCTTGGGTGGTATTTTTTTTAAGTCTGGGTCTTTTTGCAAAAGACAGACTGATGATGGAAGTGATGTGACATCTTTGCGTCTGTAAAACCCCTCTCCAAGTGCTGCCAGGCTTCCCACCAGCAGTGTCCGGTTCCCAGGGCTTTGTGTCTGGTATGTGCTATTGAATCGTGTCAGGCTAAAATTTGGTGAAGGAGTTGTGAGCCCAGTGCCAATCCTGACCTTTTTCAATGTGGCTGCTGCCCTGTGTCACTGCCAACCTGCCAGGGATGTCCCAACAGTGCGAGTCTTCGCCACTGCTGAGGCTTGGCTCAGCAGCAGCCTCTCAGCAAGGTGGAATATCCATGTTGTGGTGGGAGAAGCGGAAACTTTCTTTTCACAGGCTGGGATCGGCCTCTCCGTGTGATGAGAGCAGTCTTTCAACACTGGAGATGTCTCGAGGGTCTCTTGCCCTGGCCTCCGAGGTGGCACAGCGCAGGCTCTGGTCGCAGTGACAGTGAGTGGCTCTGCTGGACAGCCGACGGCTCTGCAGCTTTCGGCTCGTGACAGGGTGCTATTCCAGGCTACCGTGGCTCGAGGTGACAGGGATCGGTGTTTGCTGCTTCACGTCTGTCTGAAGCTATCTTCCTCGTGAGTTTTCAGGCATAACCACTCCGGCCCTGCCTGTGGCTCTGCTGGTGTCAGAGGTCTGGAGGGGGAGCCTGAACACGCACATGTGTGACTTTGCCTGCCGCCAGCGTGCCGTGTTGTGTCATGGGGCTTGGAGCAGCCGGGGGAGCGGAAGGTATCCCTGCCCACGGCAGGGGGCTCAGAATGACACAAGATTGGGGGGCCCTTCCCACCCAAACCATCCCATGACTGACTTAAGGCCCTGCACAGGCACAGCTCAGCTCTGTGCTGCCGAGCGGTCCGGCATCGCCCCCGCGCCACTGGTGTTTACTTCGATAGGAACCAAAGGTGCAGAGGCTCTGGGGGTTCTGTGAACTGAGGCAGAGTTAAGGCTTGAGGGTCTTCCCTACCCACAGGTCCCTTCTGCGGCTCTGAAACTCTAAAACCCACAACCTTCCTTAGCTCTGCAGCAGCCAGTTTGATTCCATGGAGACTTCCCCCTGAAGGCATTTGCTGGCCCTGAATTGATTTATGACTATGTGCTTGATCTGGGGGGAGTGTGGTGGAAGCAGCTGAGAAATGCAGTAGATCACAGAAAGTGGCCAAGCTGATGAACTGTCCCAGCAAAGCGTCCACGAGCTGTTGATCTGTGATGTCCCCGAGCCTGCCACATCCTGCTCCTCTGAGAAATGGGGGAGAGGGGGAGAAGTGACAGCCTGGCCACTCAGCATTATCCTCCTCCTAAATCCAAAGCACAACACCATAGCAAATAACAAGAGAAAAACCAGCTTTGTCCCAGCCAAACCCAGGACAAATACAGGGTTTGTGTGGCCTATTTTTTCTGTTTTATTGCTGCATGCGTTAGGAGTCTGAGCTGCCATTTCTATACATATGCTGAAATTTATAATTTCTCAAAGGGTATCTTCTACGTTGTTTTTATTTCATTAAATGCTTTCTCCCTCTCTTTCTTTGTGATAACTGAGGAAACCTGGGAAATGGTATCAGAGAAGAGAGAAGACCAGAACAAAGGGAGGAAGACAGATCCCTGTGACAAGAGTGACCTCAGCCCAGCAGAAGCAAAGTGACTTGGGGAGGACACATTCCAAAAGAGCCCCAGGAGAGTGTCTCCCTCTCTTCCCTGAAGCAGCACCTGGAGCCTGCAGAGAATTGACTGGGATGTGCAAAAAGGTGAATTATGACAATCCTGTTAATTCTGGGCAGGTGGCAGGGTTGGGTCAGACCCCCTCATTCTGGCATCCCCTGCTGCAGCAGATTACAGCTCTTGAGTTTGGAGTTGCAGGCAGCACACAGGTTGTTCTTAAAATGCTTAGTGGGGTTTGAGGTTTTTTTCTCCTTTCCTCCTGGCTCAAAACTTTCCTGCTGGGGGTCTGGGCGGAGAGCTCGGGACTCCATGCCCTGGGGAAGGGGGCAGAAAAGCAACTGTGCATTCAGTAACTGTCAGGGTATCTTCTCAGGCTCATGAATAATGAACTGTATGGAGCTGAGCCTCTCTCTCAAATCAGAACATCTAAATCTGGGCACTCCAAATGTAATTTAAACTTCAAATTTGAAAAGCATCTATAATTCCAACTAATTTTAGATGTTAAATTTACTCCTACCTGCTCTTTATAATGAGTGGAGATCCCTGGGTGTGCTCTCCTCTGCTGACTACAGAGCAAGCCTCAGGGTATGCTGCTCCTGACACCCCTGGAAGCAGGTGACATGACCCTGGGCAATAAAGAAGAGCTGTGTATTTCAAGCTTTTTAAAAAATCTGTCAGCTCCCTAAAATGAGTGAAAGCAGTTTCCTTATTTTTTGGCTACCAATGCTTGTGTATTTTCACTCATTGGTTCCCTTTTTTGGCTTCAGTTCTGCCAGATGATTCATGTCAAGAGCTCATAAAACCTGCAGTAAACAGCCTACTGTTCATTGGAGCGGTTTGGTAACTCCTTCTGCGATTTTTTTGGACTGTTTATATTCCAGCCCCCAGGACATCCCAGTGCTGCTGCCTTCAAAGTCATTGGAAATCCTTGGGTGCCCTATATTTTTGTTCTTCAGGTGTCTAAATGTGACGTTTGGAAACAAACAATGACACCCCTTTCCTTCTGAAAGCAATTCCTACCTCCTGTGTCTGATGTCCTTTGGACTCAAACTGTTCATGCTCATTAATGGAGGTGTTCACAGAACCATGGAATGGTTTGGGTTGGAAGGGACCCCCAACACCGCCTGGCTCGTCACCCATGAGCAGTTTAACAGAGGTCCCTGTGTGTGTGGGCTCTGTGCACCAGCACAGGCAGATGTACTCCTGCTCTGCCTGATGGAAACCCAGCAAGGCACGTTCCAGCATCAGTTTTCTCCTTGTCCCTGTGTCACCAGCGGGTGAAGGGAATGATATTTGTGTACCGTGCAGAAGGGCTTGTGCTTTTCTTGTTGGCACAATGGTGTTGCTTTAGTTTGTTTAAGCACTTTGCGGCACTTCTGTCTGGGCAGGTAACCTGTCCAGCTTTTTCCTCTTCCTCTCCTCTAATCCCTCTAGCTTTTCCCTGATCACAAAACAGCTGAAGGTTGGTGCTGGCTTGTGGCATGCCCTATTTGGTCAGTGATGTCAGGGGAGGTGTTTCCTCTCAAGGTCTGTCCTTTGCTCTTCTCCATTTCCTCAGAGAAGGGTTCCCAAACACATCTGCCTGGAGAGACAGCGATCAGCTGCCTGACATCCCTGTGTGTGCCTCTCCTGAGAGTTCAGCCGGGCTCTGTGCTGCCAACAACCACAATCTGGGAGCGGGTGAACACCCCTTCCCCTGCCTGGAGGTGTGTGGCCGAGCCTGGCCCTGCTGCCACCGTCAGCAGCCCAGCCCAGGAGGTGAGAAGGTTTGTTCTTGGGATGCAGTGGAGACTGGACACAGCCCTGACCAGTGCTCTCCCGGGCTGGGGGAGGCGGCTGGGTCTCTTCCTGATGTTCCCCGACAGGCAAGTCACGCTGGAGCAGCCCCGGACACTGCAATATCCAAATAACACATAATCCCCCGGAACCAAAGTGGAAAACATTGTGCAAGCTGGAGAGTGACCAGAACCCCGCGGCTTCCTGCGGTGTTCCCGATGCCTCCCGGCCGCCTGGGGATGCTCCTCAGTCCCTTCCATCTTCTCACCCTTTGCTAAAGCAGCCCTAATTTTGAACTGCCAAACATGCCCACGTGTCCATATGGAAATGGTGCCTGGTACTAAGGGATCAGCATTTCTCTCATCCGGATAATTAACCTCTCAGTCGGCTGTGCAGTTAGGTCTGAGCTTCACTGAGCTGTTAATCAAACCCTTCTTTCATATTTCCATACATGCCGCACAGTCTGGTCTGTGATTTATAGAACCCAACATCAAACACCGCTCACAAAGCTGCTGGGATTTTTTTTCTTTATTCCTTTTTAAATCCTCCCTGGTGGTCAGAGTTGGGAGGGTGAGTCCTGCTTTACACAGGGTCGTATCCTCTATATGGCATTAATTTGAATGAATTTGCATAAGGTGCTGAGTGGATTTCTGGGAAGGAGATAACTTGTTCAGGATGGAGCTTCAAAAGGAACATCAGAAGCTTCCAAGCCCCAGCTCCTGTTTTCCCCTGGCTCGTGGGGAGCAGCTCCCGCCGCATGGGAAGCAGAGCCGCTCGTTCCCTGGCCTGTGCTCAGACTGTGCTCACTTGTGTAAAGCAGCAGCTGGGATCAGATGGGCTCCTGCTCCCGGGGACTTCACGCTCCACAGCCAGTACACTCACCCATGCACCTCTGGGGCACTGCTGCATGTGTGTAGGTGTGTTGGGAAGGAGAAGGCTATCTTGGAAAACAGAGTCAGAAGGCACCACCGCTCAGCATCTGCTGGAATCCAGCATGTGGGGCTTCCCCTGCTGCTCCCGAAGCACTTTGATCAGTCACTTCTTTTCAGCAGCGTTAAAAAGCATGGAAGCTGGATGCTTTAGAAATGTTAAATAGTAGTTCAGCACTAATTTTCATGCTGTGACAGTAAGATGCTTTTCTTTCTGTCAGCTGAAAGAATCCTATTTTTCCCTTTTTGTTTTTGTTTCTCTGCAACGTTTCCTCATGCAAAATCTCCAAAGGACTCTTGAAGGGCTGACAGGAGGCCTGGAAACCATTCCTTGGGATGTGCCAGCGTGGCCTATGAAGGCTGGAAGGACGGAGTGCAGGAGGTAGCTGGGTCTTTGCCTTTCTCAGAGGTGCTGGTTCCTGCACAAAGGTGTCTCTCTGCTGGCCATGGTGCCTCCTGCACCTGAATCCCTAGGTATCTCTGCACGCTGGTTTTGGGATGGGGCTGCGGGGCAGGTCTGGGATGTGCTGGCTTCTGCTGTCTGAGACCAGAGGTGCCTTGGGCACCTCTCACTGGGGTGTTGCCTGCCCAAAGCCAGGGAGATACTCAGGCCTTTCCCTACTCTCTGTGCTGCACAAAGGGAGATCCCAGCCCTCCTTGGAAAACCCCTAGATGCCAGGATTTGGCATTGTAGGGAAGTCAGAAACAAAAACTTTTAGAAAAAAAAGATTAAATAAATTAATGGCCTAAAATCATTGGTAGCTGCTCTGCATTGGGTTCAGAGACAGCTTCCAGTTTGGGAAATCCCCAAGTACTGTGGCTGGGAAAGGCTGAGGTGGGACAGGCTGTGTCTGCCAGACACACCTCGGTCCTGTTCCTTTCCCTTGCCATCTGTTGTGGGCCACCCTTGGGAAGAAGCTGCTGGCGCAGCTGTCACACCTCGCAATGAGGTGAACTCCTCAGTGTTTGCTGTCCTTAATCCACCTGCTCATTGTGTCCATGTGGCTGCCCAGTTTGGGATAAATGGGGATGGCAGGATGGGGGGGCTGTTTAGCTTTCCCCTTGAAGCTTTTTGCTTATAAATTCCTTAAAAAAAGTTCATTTATAAGAGGCAGGAGGGTTTACAACTGCACTGACTTGGCTTTTTAAAACACTGAAATGCAGGTAAAGCTTTGGCAGCCCACAGTGAGCTGTGAAGGATTTTATTTAATCTTGCCTTTTAGTATTTGTATGATTTTAAATCTGCCTGGTGCCTGCAGTTCAGCTCACGTGAGGTTTGGCTCCTGTCCTGTGCCCTGGCGAGGAGTGGAGTCTCCCCGTGGAACGGACTGAGGTTTGAGTCGAGGAATGTTTGTTACTCTCTCCCAGTGCTGCCAGTGGTGTTCCTTAGACAACAGGCACGGCTGTGGGTTTGCTCATGCATTTGTAAACATCGAGGGAGGAAATTCAGGGGCGTCACTGAGTAAGGTGCTATTCCCTCAGCCCCTCTCCTACGGGTTCAGGCTGTTGCTCCCCGCTCCTGCCTGGACTGGCAGTGCAGGGAGTTTTGCCAGTGCTGACTGAGTTATGGCTATGGCCAGGAGGTGACTGGCAGAGAGGGTTGCAGCAGTTTTCATTAGTTGTATATAAACAGACACTTAAATCTCATCCCCTTCCACCCCCTGCCATGGGCAGGGACACCTTCCACTAGCCCAGGTTGCTCCAAGCCCCGTCCAACCTGGCCTTGGACACTTCCAGGGATGCAGGGGCACCCACAGCTTCTCTGGGCAACCCGTGCCAGTTGCCAAAGATGATTTTGGGTGCGATGAAAACAATAAATATGCCAAATAGGGGTGGGCATTACAGCCCTCCGGCAAAGCAGCCTCATTAGTCTGTGGGCTTGGCTATGGCTTTGGCTGTGTGCAGTTCCCAGGGTTTGGCTGTCCCTCACACGTAGCCAGGATCTAAGGAGCAGTTTTGTGCTTCCACAGCGAACACAGAGCTACAGCCGGGCCCTTGTGGGGTGTCTGAGCCCTCGCCGAGCTCACCTGTGCCAGGTCAGCCTCGGGAAGGCAAGTTGAGTCTCCCTGCTGGAATTGCCCTGCAGGTACCAACACAAGGCCAATCTGAACACAAACCTCTTCCAGAACTTGAAGTGCTGGCAAACAATGGAGCGGCTGCCAATTACTGGTATTGAAATTCACCTTCGTGCTGGAGCAATTTACTGCAGGGCTCAGTTTTCTTTAAAAACTGTTTTTGTTTTCTCAATAGAAAATTCCCTGAGGAAATCTCCCTGGTAACCAGAGATTATGTTAGGGGTCCTGTGAGAATGTACTGTTGGTGTTCATGGACTCCTGGATGAGAAAATAATTTCACCAGGAAAAAAT
The DNA here is from genome assembly GCA_013396775.1 of Cephalopterus ornatus. Lineage (NCBI taxonomy): Eukaryota > Metazoa > Chordata > Aves > Passeriformes > Cotingidae > Cephalopterus > Cephalopterus ornatus. The sequence continues at coordinate 113,584 of VZRE01011760.1, forward strand.
CCTGATCAGTCAGTATCTTGCAAATGTTTCAGTCCAGATGCTGAAGTTGAAGGGCCACATTGCTCCAAAAAGCAGAATTTTAAGGGTGGAATAGCCTGAAGAAATGATGCTACTATGACAGGCCGAAGGCATTAGTAAAAAGGATTGGAGGGGTTTAATTTGATGCGTAAACACTAATGGATTAAAAGGGAGATAACTCCTGGCTCTCAGTCAAAAAGACAAATCTCTGAGTGTCACAATTATGGCAAAATGGATGAGCTTGCAGGTTCCAATCTTGGCAGTGTGAGCAATGAATTAAAAATGAGCTGAGTGATAGAGATTGCGGTTCCTGGTGGATCCCTTTTTGGAGCATCAGCTGCTGCTCTCCGTTACACACCAGTGGCTGCGTGACGACAGGTTGCAGTCTCGCCTTCATTTATGACACTGCCCTAAAATCCGCTGCTGTGAGTTCTCCCATAACCCAGCACAGCTGTTAGTCTGTTTGAAAGCGTGCTTTAATATCTGCTGAAATGAAGTGTGTCCAGGCTGGACAGCAGTGCAGAGAGAACTCTGGCAGGCTTTAGGGCATGCTGTTGGAATGGGAAAGAGGAGCCAGAGCAGGTTCAGCACCACTTCCTCCTCTCCGATCTGTTTTTGGGCTGTGAGGCTCCATGAGCCGCTTTCTTCTACTCCTCTCATTCTCTTGCTTATCCAGAGAGGTGGTTGGGGTTTTATTATATCTTCTCTGCTGGGAATATAGATCTGGTGACAACAATATCCAGAGGGGCTGCAAGGGAGCTGTAGAGAGGGACATTGACAAGAGCCTGGAGCGACAGGACAAGGGGGAATGGCCTCCCACTGACAGAGGCCAGGGCTAGATGGGATATTGGGAAGAAATTCTTTCCTGTGAGGGTGGGGAGGCCCTGGCACAGGTTGCCCAGAGAGGCTGTGGGTGCCCCATCCCTGGAAGTGTCCAAGGCCAGGTTGGAACTGGGCTTGGAGCAACTGGGCTAGTGGAAAATGTCCCTGCCCATGGCAAGGAGGTCGAACAAGATGAGCTTTAAGGTCCATTTCAAACGAAACCGTTCCGGGATTCTGATTACTGTCAAAGCTCCTTCCCCTAGCAATGGTCTCAGCTGCTGGGAATTGTTACTTGGGAATGTTTGTTGACAGGAATATTGCCTCAGCTGGGAGTTACGCAAAAACGCTTCTTCGCACTTGCAGAACCACTTCCCGTTCTGTGACAGATGACCCTCTGCTTCCAGACCACTCTGTTTTGGTAAGAAAAGGACACCAAACACACCTGTTCTGTGGCACTGCTGGTTCCAAAATATCCTGTAGGGACAACTGAACCATTCCTTGCACCAGCCAGGCATCTTGGTTTCCTGCAGTTCACCTTCTGGAGGCAAACCCCAGGTAAGCAGCACAGCTCCTTCATCAGTAGCCACACTGTGCTTCCCTGGCTGCCAGCACCAGTCCCAGAGCACAGACCCCTCAATCCACCACCCGGGCAAGAGCCAGCAGCGTTCCCTCCGCCAGCCTGGCCCACTGCTCTTCCCAAAGGACTGGGGAACATGGAGGTTGTAGAACCACATGGAATAGTGTCTGATGCAGCAGGGAAGCCTGGACAGGTTTTCCCCTGTGGTAATTGGGAAGGTTTGCAGAGTGAAAGTGATTCCAGTTTGGCAGTGGCATAGGCAGGGATGCTGCATGAGCAGCTCTGGGCTGAACTCTTGTACAGGGATTTACAGAAAGTTCTGGCAAACTTGGATAAATGTTGGGGGGAAACTGTGGGGGAGGAGGGAGTTGGGTGTTTCAGTATGTGTTTGGTCTTTGATCTCCCTGAAACAGGCAGGAGGAGAAGCTGAGGACAGTGGTGCCTTGTGACAACCCAGCGGGGGGAGCAGAACTCAGAGTGTTGACAGGGTGTTAGCCCAGACCCAAATGCTGCCAGTCCATCTTCTTGTGCTTTTGGTCTCTGCTTTTAGAATGTTCACATCACTTAGGCTGGAATGTAGGTTACTGAGCACTGCTCTGCACTGGTGTGCTCGTGGCCTGGGGGTGGTGGGGTGCTCTGGTGCGTGGGGCTGTGGTGCCTGTGAGACCCGGGTCTGTCGTCCCTGAGGTGCATGCAGTGGGTGGGGGAGCGCAGAAATGCCCCAGACCGGTCCAGCATGAGCTGGGATATACACTGCACACACACACAAAAGAACTGATTTATGTCTCACCACGTGCGAAGTGCCATTTGCCACACAGCAGAGCAGCTTGAGCCTCTTTGTTTAAAAATGTATGAAATGAGAACACCTACCTCTCATATTCTTTCAGTAAAACAAACAATTAAAATGGTTTGAAAATGCTGTGGCAACATGGCTTAACTCTTCAAATACTGCTCAGGGCTTTTTTTTTTTTGTTCTGGTTGGGGTTTTGGTTTTCTTTTTTTTCTCCTCCTGCTTTGCTCTCTTATTGAACAAGCTGGATCACTTGCTGCATTATACTGTGCCAGGAGGCAGCAGGGCAGCCTCTCCTCTCACTTGCTCTCCCCACAAGTTCCTCCAGCCCTCCAAAGTGTGAGATTTATTGCAGGTAAACTGCTGAAGCTGTCCAAAGCATTCCATGCCTTGTTCCCTTGTTAGCACAAGGAACAGGCACTGGTACATGCAGTGAATCAAGTCGAATTACAGTGATTTGGAGGTGAAGGGCTTTTGGGTGATTGCTCCACTTCTTTTGTTTGTGAGGAGGAAACAAACCCCATCGTTTAAACACAGTGCAAGAGAAACAGAGATGGGTGTGAAGTCTGGCACTGCCAGGGAAGCAGAGCTCCATGGAAGCAGCCCTGGAAAACAATCCATTAAACTGGATCCCATGTCTTTCTGCATTAATGGGCAGTGCTGGAGCCATGACTCACTGGACCACCACCACTGTTGTCTAAAAATACCTCAGGAGAACGTTTCAGATGGATATTGCACTGAGTCACCCTTCCCAGGAAAAGGGCTTAAGGAAAAATTAATGTACTGATGGAAACAACTCTCATCTTCAGGGGAGACATTATTAGGGAGGGTCATCCTTGGCCATCCCATGGCATCCGTCCCTGCTGCCCGAGGCTGGCTGTCACCCCAGGACCTCTGTCCCCAGGGCAGCTGGGCCATAAGCAGCCAGGCTTTCCCATCAGGTGCTGTGCTGAGGCTTCGGGCCCCTGGGCAACAGGAGCTCTAGGAACCTCTGAAGCCATGCCCAAATTCCAGGGGCAGAAAAGCAGGATGAGGGACAGCGGCACATCCTTGGGAGGCAGGTTGCTAAACCCCTCACCCAGAGTCACGGCACGTCAAGCACTGACTGACTCCTCTGACACCAGGATATGAGTCACTGCCTGGGTTCATATGGGGTCCTGGCACTGCTTTGGGGTGAGTCCATGCAGTGATCCTGGTGTTGCTTTGGGGTGAGTCCATGCAATGTTCCTGGTGTTGCTTTGGGGTGAGTCCATGCAATGTTCCTGGTGTTGCTTTGGGGTGAGTCCATGCAGTGATCCTGGTGTTGCTTTGGGGTGAGTCCATGCAATGTTCCTGGTGTTGCTTTGGGGTGAGTCCATGCAGTGATCCTGGTGTTGCTCTGGGGTGAGTCCATGCAATGTTCCTGGTGTTGCTTTGGGGCGAGTCCTTGCGGTGCTCCTGGCACTGCTTTGGGGTGAGTCTGTGCAGTGTTCCTGGTGCTGCTTTGGGGTGAGTCTGTGCAGTGTTCCTGGTGCTGCTTTGGGGTGAGTCTGTGCAGTGTTCCTGGTGCTGCTTTGGGGTGAGTCTGTGCAGTGTTCCTGGTGCTGCTTTGGGGTGAGTCTGTGCAGTGTTCCTGGTGCTGCTTTGGGGTGAGTCTGTGCAGTGTTCCTGGTGCTGCTTTGGGGTGAGTCTGTGCAGTGTTCCTGGTGCTGCTTTGGGGTGAGTCTGTGCAGTGTTCCTGGTGCTGCTTTGGGGTGAGTCTGTGCAGTGTTCCTGGTGCTGCTTTGGGGTGAGTCTGTGCAGTGTTCCTGGTGCTGCTTTGGGGTGAGTCTGTGCAGTGTTCCTGGTGCTGCTTTGGGGTGAGTCTGTGCAGTGTTCCTGGTGCTGCTTTGGGGTGAGTCTGTGCAGTGTTCCTGGTGCTGCTTTGGGGTGAGTCTGTGCAGTGTTCCTGGTGCTGCTTTGGGGTGAGTCTGTGCAGTGTTCCTGGTGCTGCTTTGGGGTGAGTCTGTGCAGTGTTCCTGGTGCTGCTTTGGGGTGAGTCTGTGCAGTGTTCCTGGTGCTGCTTTGGGGTGAGTCTGTGCAGTGTTCCTGGTGCTGCTTTGGGGTGAGTCTGTGCAGTGTTCCTGGTGCTGCTTTGGGGTGAGTCTGTGCAGTGTTCCTGGTGCTGCTTTGGGGTGAGTCTGTGCAGTGTTCCTGGTGCTGCTTTGGGGTGAGTCTGTGCAGTGTTCCTGGTGCTGCTTTGGGGTGAGTCTGTGCAGTGTTCCTGGTGCTGCTTTGGGGTGAGTCTGTGCAGTGTTCCTGGTGCTGCTTTGGGGTGAGTCTGTGCAGTGTTCCTGGTGCTGCTTTGGGGTGAGTCTGTGCAGTGTTCCTGGTGCTGCTTTGGGGTGAGTCTGTGCAGTGTTCCTGGTGCTGCTTTGGGGTGAGTCTGTGCAGTGTTCCTGGTGCTGCTTTGGGGTGAGTCTGTGCAGTGTTCCTGGTGCTGCTTTGGGGTGAGTCTGTGCAGTGTTCCTGGTGCTGCTTTGGGGTGAGTCTGTGCAGTGTTCCTGGTGCTGCTTTGGGGTGAGTCTGTGCAGTGTTCCTGGTGCTGCTTTGGGGTGAGTCTGTGCAGTGTTCCTGGTGCTGCTTTGGGGTGAGTCTGTGCAGTGTTCCTGGTGCTGCTTTGGGGTGAGTCTGTGCAGTGTTCCTGGTGCTGCTTTGGGGTGAGTCTGTGCAGTGTTCCTGGTGCTGCTTTGGGGTGAGTCTGTGCAGTGTTCCTGGTGCTGCTTTGGGGTGAGTCTGTGCAGTGTTCCTGGTGCTGCTTTGGGGTGAGTCTGTGCAGTGTTCCTGGTGCTGCTTTGGGGTGAGTCTGTGCAGTGTTCCTGGTGCTGCTTTGGGGTGAGTCTGTGCAGTGTTCCTGGTGCTGCTTTGGGGTGAGTCTGTGCAGTGTTCCTGGTGCTGCTTTGGGGTGAGTCTGTGCAGTGTTCCTGGTGCTGCTTTGGGGTGAGTCTGTGCAGTGTTCCTGGTGCTGCTTTGGGGTGAGTCTGTGCAGTGTTCCTGGTGCTGCTTTGGGGTGAGTCTGTGCAGTGTTCCTGGTGCTGCTTTGGGGTGAGTCTGTGCAGTGTTCCTGGTGCTGCTTTGGGGTGAGTCTGTGCAGTGTTCCTGGTGCTGCTTTGGGGTGAGTCTGTGCAGTGTTCCTGGTGCTGCTTTGGGGTGAGTCTGTGCAGTGTTCCTGGTGCTGCTTTGGGGTGAGTCTGTGCAGTGTTCCTGGTGCTGCTTTGGGGTGAGTCTGTGCAGTGTTCCTGGTGCTGCTTTGGGGTGAGTCTGTGCAGTGTTCCTGGTGCTGCTTTGGGGTGAGTCCTTGCGGTGCTCCTGGCACTGCTTTGGGGTGAGTCTTTGCAGTGTTCCTGGTGCTGCTTTGGGGTGAGTCTGTGCAGTGTTCCTGGTGCTGCTTTAGGGTGAGTCCATGCATTATCAGTGCCTGTTCTCAGAACAGGGCCATGAACGAGCCTAGTCCAGCAGAAGTGATGCTCACCACAGTCACAGACTCTCCCATAGGCTTTTTTGGTGGTGGATTTCCAGTGTAGCTGATGCCTCTGAGTGTGAGCAGCCTTGAGATCCTGCTGTCCTCCAAGCAGGGAAGCTCCTGGGACAGCCGGTCCGAGGCCTGGAGCTCTAGTTGCTCCTCTGGCTGCCCAGCAGTGTGGCCATTGTGGCCACCTCCATAGGCAAACAGGAATTCAAGGGGAGGCTTAAACCCTGTTGGTGCTGATAAAACAACAGTGTCCAGTGATCCCAAGGGGGGCTCCTGCCCTGTGCCAAAGGGGCTGTGAAGTTGCTCATTTTCTGAAGGCTCTCCCAGGGGCTGTGAGGAGCAGCTTTGGGGGCAGGCAGGGAAATGGCTGCTGAATTCAGGCAGCCCCATTTCCTCCCGTTCCACTGGTGCCTCCTGCCCAGGAGCCCACAGCCTGAAAATCTGCTGCTGGAGTGTTAACCACAGCTTAGGAAAGGGCAGTTTTTCCACATGGCTGCTCCCAGGGACTGATTTGAGCCCAATGCTCAGCCTGGACAGTTCTGAAACTCTGAGCCCAATTTGTTGTGCTATTTGGTCACTTTCTGACATTTCTCAGTTCCTTGGAGATTACATTCCTTTTCAAAATAGCTCCAAAATGAAACACTGCTGTTTTCTATGAGTTTTTATTGTGGGTAGGAAAAGAATGGGATGGGTTGGGATCTTGCCTGAGGCAGTTTGTTAGGCACAAGGGGAAAGCTTATAAACAGAAAGACAGTGAGGGGCTGGACTGAAGCTCAGGGCAGATTTAAGAGCAAATGTAGTAATTCTTTGCAAATATTAAAAGACCTCCTAGCTCTCTGCAGCTACTTGAAAGGAGGTTGTAGCCAGGTGGGGCTTGGCCTCTTCTGCCAGATAACAAGTGACAGGAGAGGAGGAAATTGCCTCAAGTTGTGCCAAGGGAGGTTTAGGGTAGTATTGGGGAAAAATTCCTCACAGAAAGTATTGTCAAGCCCAGGAACAGACTGTCCAGGGCAGTGGTGGAGTCACCATTCCTGGAGGGATTTAAAGACGTGTAGATCCAAAATGATCTGACAGAATGCCTTTCCCAGGAGTGTCTGTCACCCTGCCCAAGCAGTGGGGTTACAGCACAAGGACACACCTAGGAGTCCCACCACGAGAATGGGGTGGGAAGGTGGCCCAGGCGGGGTCGGCAAGTGGCTGCTCGCTGGGTGACTGATCCCTGCTCTGCTGCCTCCCCTCTGCCCAGGAGCAGGGGGATGAGCCCAGGGAAGACTTGCACATCAGAGCCCTTGGACACTGCCTGGGAGAGATCATTAGAGGTGAAATGAGGGGCCAGCACACACAAATACAGTAACTGTGCCGAATGCCTTGGAAGTCACTTTATGTGGCTGGCTGGCCTGGAGCAGAGCTCATTTGGGCTGCCTCCTGTGCTCCCAAGTAGTAGGAGTGTCGTCTGTTCCTTTTAGCAGGGTATAACATTCAGGCTCTCCTTCCTGACCCTGTTGCTTTGATTTGTGTGCTTTTCTGGCCATGCCTAATGGCCATGGAAAAATGCATCTGCCTGAGCTGATCTGTTTTTGCTTTACAAACAAGTGCAGATAGTCTTGGGAAGTGGGACAGGGAACTGGGATCGTGGAGTTACAGGGCAAACCAGCACAAAGCTAACAAGGCTTCAAGGCGTGTTGGCCATGGGAGGCACTGGAGATTTCAGGTTGTGATACTTTTACTTTTAGAAAGTTTTGTTTTCTTCAGTGTTAAACAGGTTTTGCTGTCAGCAAAACAAACCCAAAGGTGTGTAATGGCTTTGCACTTTCTGAGGGCTGTTTAACTTAAGCAGAGAAGATTAATAGGAAAAGCAAAACTTATGAAATTTGATCAGCATAATTCCTGGAGCCAGGCTTTGAGTGAGCAAGGATCAGGTGCTCCTGTTCTGGATCCATTCTCTTTACTGCTTTTGAGCAGTAACACTGTTGTCTCTCACCATACCCTGTTTTCTTTGCCTTTTTGCATTTTCTTTTCTGATGTGTATAGTGCTGGAACCTGCCTTAAGGTGAAGAAGGTGCACTGACATTCCCTTCACCTGCTCATTGCTCATCCAAAAGACGCTCCAGAGCCCCCAGCAAGGACACTGCCCAGCGTCCCCTTGGGGAGGATGGGGTGGCAGCTGCTGTGCTGGCACTGGGAAGCAAGGGCTGTCCCAGTGGATGGGCCCGCTCTGCCTGAAAGAGCTTGGTAACCTTCTCAGGGCTGAACTGCAGTGAGTAGAGAAATATCAATATTTTTTTTAATTTGAGAGTAGGCTTTACACAGGCCCACTGAGCTTGGGCTGAGATTTGCCTTTTCAGTGAGCATCGGGCATAACCCACAAGAGTGCCTGTCCTCTCAAGAGCTTTACAACTCCCGGAAAAAGGGCTGGAGCAGCAGGATTCAGTATCAATTATGGACATTGTGGCTTCTGTAGACTTTCTTACTCTTTGCACTGTATAAGTGGGAAAAAAAAGCCATGGGTGTGTTTAAAATTAGCTAAACCAAAGGTACCGCTAAGGTAAGTACATATTTTAAAAGCCCATATAACTTGGTTGCTAGAGAGGAGTTCAAAGGTGTTTCCTGTTATCGCTGCTAAAGAGGAGCTGTGATCTACCTGAGGTCAGGCAAGGGTCTGAATTCATCCCTTTTACAGCAGACTAAGCTGAGGACTGGGTCTAATCAGAGCATCCTACCGTTTGACCTGCACCTGGAATCCATCCGGACAGAAAACCCCCGGAGCCAGCTGCCCATGTGGAAAACAGGCCAGCAAAGCTTGGTCCGTGCTGGTTGCAGGTCACAGCGTGCTGATGTCCTGGCTGAACCTGCTGCTCCATGGCTGGGGTTGTTTCTCCTTGTTCTCAGAGCCAGTTCTCTCTCAGCAGAAGATGCACTCAGAGGTCCCAGCTTTTGCAATACAAGAGAATGTGGAGCCTATTGAAAGCCCCTGCCTTTGCTAATGCAGCTGGCATTGTCTGAGAGAACCAAACCAAGGAATTAGCAAAACCAAAACAGTGAAAAGAGCCACAAGTATTATTACAACCACGACAGGCAGCTCAGCCGCCTCTCAGTGAGTAACAGCTTGCAGATGAGCAGGATGAATAACTCCGGTGCTTTGCCAGTCAGCTCAGCTCCGACTGCTGGGGGAGAGTGGGCTCAGGATGCAGCCCTGCTCTGCTACCTGCCCTAGCCAGGTACACAGATGATGCTGTGGATGTGGCTCATTGCTTTCTCCGCTGGCAGCCCCACTCCAGACCTTCCCAGAGGCTGTGTCTCTGCCGGCTGCAAGACTCTGAGTGGGTTCTGTGGGATGTGATGGCAGACAGTGGTCTAAAAGTCTACCAGGCACCTGGCCCCAGGTACAGCCAGCTCTTACAGAAACGTGCCACTCTGCCCTTCCTGGGGTTTGCCTGCCCACCCCTGCAGTGCCCGTGTGCTGCAGCTGCAGAAGGAGAGTGACCCGGCTGGCGCTGGGGTGCCGAGGGGGCACCGGTGCTGGCTGTGTCCCAGTCTTTACATGCCCTGAGCAGCCAGTGCTGCTCTGAAATCCCCAGCAACCCCAGCCATGGGACTGAACACAATGTTGTCCTGCCTTTTCAGTGAGGAAATTTCCCATTTGGGCCTGCAGAGAGATTTCGGAACTGCAGTGCCTATTGCTGTACCTCTTCCTCCTCTAAAGCTGGCAGAACAGGAAGAGTGAGCCCTGCTTTGTGAATCTCACAGCCCTCAAAGCAGCCTCAGGATCTGGGGGGCTTGACTCACGGTTTCTGCATAGCTGGGGCTGGCAGCTCAGCACTCAATAGCTGCGTGCCTGGAGGACTGACTATAAAAAGTCATGTTTGGATTTCTGCAGCATTCATCGTTTATTCCAGAAAATATAGCAGCATGTCTTTGGGCAGACCCAAATATGGAAATTGCTCTGTCATCTCCGTATGAGACAAAGCAACAACCCAGATTCCAACACCTTTTTCTCATCCTGACCCACACCTGACATCAGGGATACATCTATTAAGGCTGTTCAAACCTGCCAGACTTTTACTGTGCTGCTTATATGTTCCTGCCTTTCTGAAAGTCCCACCCTCCTGGAATTTAGTGCCCTGGTAGCATTCCTGTTGCAAAGCTTTTCCTGGCATCTGGTCTCCCCTCCTTCGCTGGGGTCACTGACCGTTACCTCTTGCCCCGTGGAAAACAGAGTATTCCTTTCTCTTCAAGGCAGCCTTTGACACCTTCAAAGCTCGCTGTTGCCACACCCTCTGCCCCCATCTCTTTCCCTTGCACCCAGAGGGGTGCTCCACAGCAGGATGGAATTGTCACACTGTGGTGAGGCTCCCTCTCTGTGTCTGTTTTTTTGAAGCAGATGCTGGTGGCACCTGACACGTCCCCACCAGCTCCTGGAGAACTGCTCTCCTCACTGTGTTCCTGTTCATGGGGAACAGATGAGCCTCTACCACTGCTTTTATTTGATTTAGGAAAAAAAAATCTGATGCCGACCAGAAGTTCGATTTCATCTCCTGATTTTCTTTGCCTGGGCTCTAGTTTTGGTTTAAGGCAATTAGGAGCACAAAAATGTTTGTGGTTAACAGCCATCAATTAACTACTGAACTCCTGGAAAGCAGGCCTAGCAATCAACAGTTTAATGCCAGGAGCTTGGGAATATTTTCTTGTTTGGTTTTTTCCTTGTCTGTGTAAGTGGATTGCTTAAACTGCATTTTACATACATGGGGTCAGTCATCTCTGATTGAAAGCTGCCTTAATATTATTTAAGTTTGGAAATGACTAGAGGTAAATCAAATTTGGGTCATTTTGCTTCTGAATAAGAACTTGCATTGAGGGATTGAATGCATTTTAACTAATCCACTTAAAGTCAGGCAGTGACTTAATTTAGATTATTTTTCCTGAGCAAGTCTGTCTAGGCAAGACCTTGCACTGCTTTCCAACCCACCTTGCTTCACTTGGGGTAGAGCGGTTTGGCACCAGCAGAACTAAATCCATGTGCACCAGCAAAGTGCTGGGTTCCAAAGTGTGAAATTAAATACAAAATATATATATATGGGAGAATGAAGTCATGTTCTGGATGAGGTTTTAATTCTCTCCTTTTGTAATAGCCAGTAGAAATACAGCACATATCTACTTGGGGGAAAAAATACAGTATATTAGGCAAGAATTTGAAGCATGCCCAGAGACTTCCTTTGCTGTCCCTGAGGCAGTATGCAGTACTGCAGCAGGGTAAGGGTCTCAGACGATTTCATGTTCCCCTCTGCCTTAAAAATACTTCTTTGTCTGCTTTTTACAAAATACAGTGTCCTGATGTGTGCTTACTTGTTGTACCTGGTGTTTGCATGGCAGGCTGTTACAGGTCACCAGGAAGAACTGGGGCTACTTTGTCGCTGAAACGAGTGAGAGCAGAGCTGTGTGATGTGGCTGCCTTTCTTTTGGAGGGGTTGCTCACACAGTAAATGGTGAAGTGCTGTCCTTCAGGTAAGCAGTTTAATTTATTAGTGCAATAATAAATAGCAAGTGGAATCCTGGCTGATTAATTAGGAGTTTCTTTCACCACAAATTAACCCATTTCTTCTTCATTGAAATAAGGACTGATTTTGATGCTTTTCCAGCACAGCTTCCTTACACAGAATCACAGAATCGTTTAGGTTGGAAAAACCTTCTAACACCACCAACTCTACCCGTTCTTCCATCACTGCCAAGGCTAACCCATGTCCCCAAGTGCCACATCCACACAGCTGTTAGATCCCTCCAGGGATGGGGATCCACCACTGCCATGGGCAGCTGTGCCAGGGCTGGACAGGCCTTTTCATGAAGATGCTTGTCATCATATCCAACATAAACTTCCCCTGGCACAACTCGAGGCCATTTCCTCTAGTGGGGTTTTCCTGGCCGTTGCCATTCCAGGGCAGTTCGGTGCCACGGCTCTCTGCAGGGAGCGGACCAGCCCGTGGGAGCTGTTACGTGAAATAGGATTTGAGGAGTAAGCCAAGGGCTCGTTCACTTCCCTCCCTGGCAGTGGGAGCTTGCTGTCCGGGCTGACCGTGCCAGCTGTTTCCTGCCGGCCGTGACAGCGCGTCAGGAACGCCGGCGTTTGCCAGCCGGGATTATCGGCTCCTCGCAGGACTCCTGCAGGAGGCCTGCCCACGCTGCCCTGCTCCCTGCAGCTGGAAGGGCCAGAGGTTTGTGCTGCATGCTAAAAACGTACTGGCAACAGACGCTTTGGAAAATAGAACAGAACTTTGGTATGTGGATATTAGTTTCTGAGAGATTTCGAAAATACAGTTTTACGATAAAAATTTAGAATCATTTTGACTGAATAACAGATACCAATTTTCAGGCACAAATGTATCAATCTAGTTAAACAAAGCACTAGTGTATGTCAGTGCTGGTTTGCTGTCCTTGTTTTATGTAGGTCAGGCCACGCCGGTTGTGAAAGTGCCAAACTGTTTCTCCAAACTGTCACCTGCTGACACTTAAACCACACTGTGTGTCCGGAACTTGGGTAAATATTTTAGCTAAATTAGGTTGAGGTGGCATTGAGGAGATGAGACAGCAAGGAACTTGTTTGTTTCCTCGTAAACAAACATTGCCTGTGAGACCCTGGTATTTACTAAGTTGAAGTGCTGAAGGACTTAATGACTAAGAGGTAATCAAAGCTACTTTACTAGCAATATACAACAAAGCTGTACTACAGCTTTCGCGTAATCCACCTGTTTGGAAGGTAAAATGTGCTTTGGGAACTCCCTGCTGCTTTGTATACCTTTAGAGTAGTTTTAAACTCTTTCTTTGAAGTTTTAAAAGTGGTCTTGTACACATTTGACTTTGGTGTAATTAACATGTAGAAGTGCCTGGTAAGCAGTGGAGCAGTTTAAGTGTGTGTGCACAGACATGTGTTTAAGCCTGTTGTGTTCAGTGTAAGATAAAGAAATCTGATACCACAGAGAATGAAAGATTTTGTTAACGGAGCTGGAGAGGTGTGTCTTAGAGACCAGAAATTTGACGCCCTGTTTCATACATTGCACAGGACTCATTGGCTCTCAGTGGGCATGGGGTCACAGTTCTCCACAGGAATGTTTTTGGGTGCCTGTGCCGGTCTGCATTACGCTGCTGCCTCACTAGATGTCTCCAGGAGCAACCTGTGTGCTCCAAGATGCATCCCTTGATAAATCTGAGACTGGAATGTGGCTGGAACTGAGTCTGAGCAGGAGTTGATCTGTTTGCATGCTATCACCACCTCTTCTGCAAGTGAGAGTTAATCTCTGCAACATGAGGGGTCTTCTAACATATTTGTGCTCTGTTGCTTAGAACTCGTGAAGAATTTTGTCACTTAACACATTTATAGGCAGATAAGTGAGGGCCACTGCTGGGCAGGGGGTAACAGCCCAGTGAACTCTGCCTTGGTTTTCTGTCAACCCAGGCATGTTTCATTCACAGTTTAGGATGCCAATGAAGCTTCCTACATAAACTACTTCTCCATCATCTCCTATACCTGGAATTGGGGATAAACATGGTAAGCAATAAACCTGTGAGTATCTCTACTCACAGGAAGGATGATCACAGCTTCCTTCCAGTGACTTTAATTAAGCTACTTCAGCTGGGCCAGTAAGTTCAGCTCATTCAGCCAAGCAGCAGCATTTCTTCTCATAATTGTGGATTATCTGATGAAGCTGCAGCACTGCGATCCGATTGCATCAGCTCGTGTGTGAAGTGCTGATGAGCCAGTTTCGGGTACCAACCCATAGATTGTCCCGGGGATCTCTGCCACGTACAGGTCCTTCCAGTGTGAAGGGAACAAACAGCCCCTGGGGCTGAAAGCTCTTGCACCTCTCCTGCAGACCGTGTGTTCCTCTCCTGCTGGCAGTCGCCCTTTCCAGCCTTCACTAAAACCAGGCACGCTGCCGAGAGGGTGGAGGAGAGGAGGATTTATCTGCTCTCCGAAGGAAAGCCACACAGAGTGGCCCGGCAGAGACCAGTGGGGTCACCCCAGGGCAGCCACCTCTGCTGAGGCGATGGGGACCCTGGAGGGGCCCACTGCCAGGATCTGCCAGAGGTGCCAGGCTGGGCTGTGGAAAGCAGTGCTCCTTGCAGGCTGGTGCTTCAGTCCTTATGAGTGACCTGGGGGATGGCCAGAACATGTCCCTGGTAACTCAAGGACATTCCCAAGCTGGGGGGCAGACTGAAGCGCAGGAAGGTGGCAATGTTGCCATTCAGGGATGAGGAGAAGCAGTGGACTGGCAGGAACAAAATGGGGGAGGGCAGCAGGGGGTGCAGGATGGGATCCTCTGTGCGGGTGGGCACAGCCTCTCCTGGGAGCTTGCCATGGCATCTTGTGGAGCAGCCCCGAGCTCTCTGGCACTCCTGGGCACACACAGCTCCCCAGGAGGGCTGAGCTTGCTGGGCTGTGCTGCTGCTGAGCGGTGCGTGGTCACGGTCCCACAGCAGGTCTTCACCTGCCTCCTGAGCCATCCACATGCCATGAGCCTTGACGCATCAGCAGGACCCAGGTGTGTCTCACTCATAACCCACATCCTGGGTGCTGGGATGCCGGTTGATCGGTGTGGCTCTGCCTGTGACGGTGGAAAGTGCTGTATTAGCAGCTTGAGGCAGAGGAGAGTTTCTGTTCTAGAGGGCTTATCAAGTGCTGGTGTTCAACAAGGAATTGGCAGTGCTGGGATAACGGTTGGACTCGACAGTCTTAGAGATATTTTCCAGCCTCAATGATTCTAAGGAAGTTACAGGAGAGTCCAAGAAAGGCAGAACTGAGAAGGTGGTTTCATACCGCCTGAGGGAAAAAAATTGTATGAGCAGTCTCCACGAGTTGTGTCTACAAGGGTGGGTATTGGGGAACAGGGACACATGAGGAACACGGGGGCAGAGACTGGCATCCCACCAGTGTTGCCAAGCTGTGATGCTTTTTGGAGGACACCAGGCCACTGTGGAGGGTTTCAGCAGTAAAGGAGCAGGTGGATTGGTGGTGATCTGAGATTTATATTAGATTTCATGTTCCTTTTTGTTTTCTTAGACTTTTACAAGCTGTAAGCTGTGAACTCTGGATATACAAATGTTAGAGTTCATTCTGACACTCCTATTCTCAATATTTACACAGTTACCCATCCTTCTTCTGCATTTCAGTAATTTTTTTGGCTTCAGAAATAGCAAAGGGCCCTCCAGGGCAATTTCACTGCATGTAATAGGATTTCATTTGCATTTGGTTTGAATTTTCAGCTCTTTAATTTTGTTAAATGTTGTTGTTTTCCAGTGCTATCAGGCAGGTAGAGCAGCAGCTTTCCTACAGCCCAGCTGTCATTCTCCAGCCTTTCTCCAGGCAGGATGCACGCAGACACAGCAGCAGCCCGTGTGCGCCGGCGCGTGCCTGCGGAAGGGAAGAGAAGCACACGAGAACAGCTGATAAGGAGGCACAGAACCGCTCTGTTTGTGAACCAGATCACTGATTTGAGAGTGAACAAGCTGCCGCTGAAAGAAAAAAAGGAAAGAGTCATCCTGAGGAGTTCAGCAACAAGCTATGCAAGACACAACCTCAAACCACAGGAAGCCCTGATATCCCATGAAGTAACAAATATTTTTCTATTAATACCAGCATTTTTATTGCCTCTTTCATCCAGAAAGAACCCTAGTTGGCTTTTATGCTCTGCACACTCAATTTGGTAATTGCTTCTCCTTGCCACAAGAATATTCCCAAAGATATGCTGATAGCAGACCTGAGTACTAAGACAAACGGCGCTGGGAAGGGAGCACAGTGTCTGTCCAAAAGCTCTCGGGGGCTCTGACAGGGAAGGGCTGTCCTGCTCTGTCCTGCCTCTCTGGCTCCTGTCCTGCTGGGATCTGTAAGAGAAAATAGCACCTAAAAAGAGAGCTGGAGAAGAAAATACCTTTAAGCCTATAAAGGGGCTAATATTATATACACATACAAATACAGTGTATATTATTTCTTTAGTTTGCTTGTTCATGATGAATCGGACTCAAGGAGGGAAGACACAGAAAGCTTTAGAAAAATGTGTCTGAGAAAGAGAACAGAACAGAAGAAGAGTGTGGGAGCCAGATGCTGCTGCCCTCCTTTTAGCCACCAAAGACCCCAAAAATCTCTGGCAGAAGACAAGCCAGAATTTAGCTCTGTAACAGCCTTGTTGGTTTTCCTAGAAAGCTAAAAGAGGGAGAGTGCATTCTCTCTGCTGCCTGCTGGGACAGACAAACAGCACGGGTGCTGTGGGCACATCCTGAGAATGGACCTGGTGCCTCGGTGTTGTTCTCTTCACTCTTTCTGTGGTCACTTCCTCGATTCAGTGGCCCCAAAACCTGGAAGAGACAAATGTCCTTGTCCATGGCTGTGTGCTGCCCTGCTGCCACTCTGTCCTTTCTTGCTCTGGTAGGGCATGGGGGCTGTCAGGCTGCTGTGGAACCCATGGTGAGCTGCCTGGGCACAGCAGGTGTTCCCACCCTGCAAGTACTTCTGATGGGTCTGCCCGAGGGATCGCTTGGGGAGCACAGGAGAGCGGGTTTGTTGGCTCTGTGATGGAGATGGGCCTCCCTCAGGCTGCAGAAAGATTTGGGGTCACACTAGTGATTCCCTGAAACCTCAAATTCACCCAAAGGCTGTAACTGCAAACACTTTTTCTCAAGCTTTTCAGAGAGAGGAGAGTTGCCAGCCTTCAGGAGGAGGACACCCAGCTTTATTCAAGGCTGTGACCTTAAGCTGTTTTATCTAAGCAGATGCAAACTTATTTAAATGCTCTTAAGTCAAATGGGGACAGGCATAGCCTAAACTACTGTAAATTGTTTTTACATGGAAACTGCCTCAGCTGGGCAGCCGTTTGAACCACCCTGAACCCAGAGTATGAGTGGAGACTGAAAAGAGGTGCTTTGTCATCACTGCACGGGGCAGTGCCAGGAGCTGACCAAAGGCATCGTACCTTCAGCTGAGGACCACCAGCTTGCAGTGACATCCCTGTGTACGCCCACTCCCTGACCTCTCTCAGGGCAAGGTTGGTCGGATTTACTGAAACTGGCTCGTTCAGACATGGAACTTTACATGGGAGCAGGGGAGGATCACCCACACAGGCTCCCTGCTCACTGAGGGATCGCAGGCAGGAAGGAGGGAGCTGCCACCAGTGGTAATCAGCAGAGTGCTTAATTGCATCCTCTCTGTGGCTTGCAGAGGATGCCTGTGTGCCTAAGGCTTGCAGATTAAACAGCTGGTGTAAGCCAGCCCACTTTACTTCACAAGAGAGAAGCAACCACGCTGAGCCATCCCTGTCCTGCTGAGAGGCTGTAGCTTTGAACCTTGAACTGCAGCTGTGCTCAGGCACTGCAGCCCTGACAGCAAACCTCTCAGAGCGTATGCACAACCAGCTAACGTGTGCCAGGTAACGCCTGACGTGAAGGGTGAGGCTTTCTGTGTAGGCAGAGACTGGGAGCAAGGGCTTGGGAGCTGTGCTGGAAAAGTCCTGGACTGAAAGTGCAAGGAACCCTCCCACTGTCCTTTCTGGGCCACCTGCACTGCTCAGGTGGGTCTCCACAGCACTTTTGTGTGAGCAATGCAAAAGCAGTGAGACTTTGTGATTCTGCCACACAGGTGCCTCAAGGTGGTCTCTGCTGGGAAGCACTGCCCAACCCCAGCCTGATGGTGCCCCTGTCCGTGTTTGGCCAAAGATCCAGGGCTGTTCTCACTTGCTGGTGTCCATCCCCCGTCAACCCTCGAATGGACTTGGGGTGCTGCCCGCCAGTTGGGGATCACCATCCCTGTCAGCTGGGTTCTGACTGGCCAATGTATACCGAAACATTCTGCTCTGCGTGAATCCCAAATATTTTCCTCCAGAGTTGAAAGCTCTTTGTGAGCGTAATCTGCCAGTCCAAACAGAAGAAAATCTCTATTTGGTCTGAAGAGCAGAACTTGGCATGGCTTGCAGGGGAAAACGCCAAGTACGCGAGGCTGTTTGCTCTCCTTGCAACAATCACAACTGTTCCCTAGCTCCACTACGGCACATCTGGCTGTCATCTCTGCACATCTGTATCCTGTGATTTACACAGTTTTCTCGCAATGCTTTATGTGGTTTTATACTGTGATGATGCCCTGGAAAGAAACAAAAGCGCCTCTTTCTGCCCCTCTGAGAGCCAGCTCTCTGGGAACCTTCCTAGGGCCCTTTAGCCAAGGAAAGCTCCTCTGGAGTCTCCATGGCCCTCCTTGGAGAATGGTCTACCTGGCAGTAAGCAGAGATGCCAGCAGTGACCTGTGCAGAATGTACACGCATCAGTAAAGCCTTGCAGGACGTGGCTGGGAAAGGAAGACTTTCCTTAGCACCTCTGCTCTTTTTCAGCCCCAAGGTGAGGTTTCATGCACACCTGAACACCATTACACTGATTCACACTTACAAGTCAGTCCTGTTCAGTTTGGCATTAAGACTGGCTCCTGGCCTGATGGGTGCAACAAGAGTATCAGCCTGGCAGTCCTTCTGCAGTTATTTTGTGTAGGATCCCACCACACACAGGTACCTAGACATTGGCTGGAACCTTGTGAGAAGCTGCTGAAAGCAGCAGCAGCTCCTGCCCTACACAGACTGTGATAATGTAAGAGGAGATGTCTGTGTGTCTGTCTCCCACCCTCAGTCCAGCTGGTGCTGAGCCAGATAAATAGGATTTCCTCTCTTGGATTGCAGAAGGAACTCCAAAGAACACAGGGAGGTTCTGCTACCTGCAACCACCTTCAACAGTCACAGCACCCCTGATCTGCACCTTTGCTGACTGGCACCCAAAGATGCCAAGATCATCAGATATCTTTTTTTAAGGAGGAGGAGTCAGGTGGCTTGTAGGTGTGATCTGGTGGCCTAAAGGTGACACACTGTTAAGTTCCTGCACTGCTCATGCATTAGGTGGTCAAGAGATGATCCTTGAAGAGTACTGAAATGGTCAGAAGGGGAGCGAGAGTGAAAGGATGAAAGTGGCAGAGGTGATATAAAGCAAACTCAGTAATGTTCAGCAGCATCTTAGTTACATCTGTTCTTTCTCTAGCAGTTGTTTTTTCTTGTAGAAGACTCCTGTAGAAGATAAATATAAAGCTTTTCTTTCAGAAGAGTAACATCCATGGCAATTCCCTTCTTTCTGTTCCCTCCTGCAGACGGAGCAATTCAAAGCCTTTTCCACCCACACACGAGTTTATTAGTGGGAGAGAAGAGGAAATTCTCCTGTCTTATGGTCCCCAGAAATTGAGATGTTTCAGGAGCTAGTACTCACTATGCTAGTAAGGAATTTGTTAAATTACTTTGTAATTCTGAAAGGGAAATTTACTCCTAAGCTTCACAGGCTTCCCAGATATTCCCAGTTTCAGTCCTCCAGACAGCGAGCTCACGCCTGGTATTTACGAGCAGCCCTGCAATGGGACGAGAGGAGGCCTGTGATGGAAGAGAGAGTAATGATTTTGCAGTGACTCTCAGGGTCACATTTTCGAGAAGTTACAAATACACATTTCAATTTAAAGGGAATACTTCAGGAGCGCTGTCACAGTGCTTTGTTGTGTCAGCAATGGGGATGTTGACCCCCAAACTCCTCTCACCTCCCAGCAGGTTGATTGCTTTCCCATGGCATCAGTCAGAGCCACCAGTGGGACAGTCAGGATCTCTTTTATAAGTTGGGGTGACTTGCTGAAGTGTTTCACAGCACTACAGGTTTCAGAGTTGTTTACCATGGGATAAAACCTGCCCTGCCAGGGGGAAGGGAGTGTATCCTATCCGGAAAAAAACACGAACCAAAACAAAACACCTCTTCCATAGTTACATCCTAGGCCAGTTGTTAACTCCATTTACTGTCTGGATGGGAGCTGGCTCTGCCTATCCAGGACCAACAGGGACACCAGTGTTGCTGAAGTTGTGTGAAGGAGCACAACTGGTAAACGTGCAAGAGCAGAGCTGAAAACTGACTCGCTGGTCAGCTTCAGAATCACGGTGCTACCTCAAGAATGAGAACTCTAACAAGAGCTGTTAGTAAACTAACCAAAAATATTGGCAGCGATGTTTACTTTTGTTTCTGTGTGCCATGAGCCGTGGCAGCTCTTGGGAAACAGACTATAGGAACAGAGATACTCCATCTACTTTCCCGTTCATCTCAGCTGAAAAGTGGCTCTCCAGACAAAGAAGGCAGATCTGTCATGTAACTCCAGTGCCCTTCCTGGATAATGGTGTCCCTGCGCCACTGTGGGCCCTGCAGAGGCAGCTATTCTCTTCTGCGTGCACAACACTCCTGGTTCAGCAGAGCCCATAGGTATCTGCGTTACTGTTGCAATGCTAATTATGACTTTACACGGAAGGAGAGAGGAAAGGTTGCAGCCAGCCCAGCTTCTCCAGCCCCAGCAGCGGAGAGATGGAGTGGCTGTGCGTGGGCTGTCCTGTGCCCCAGTGCCCCGGCGGTGTCGGGACGTGCGGTGGGTGCGAGGGAGCGATGCCCAGCGAAGCTGAGGCCAGGCCGGGCTGTGCCCGCAGCTGGACCCCCGCAGGCGGTGCGAGCCCTGGGCTG
>VZRE01011760.1:134400-146821 GCA_013396775.1 Cephalopterus ornatus
GGAGCGGGGCCCGCCCGGCGCACGGAGGGTCCCGGCGGCCGCGGGCTCGGGGGCACGGAGGGCTCGGGGGCACGGAGGGCTCGGGGCGGCCGGAGCGGGGTCCGCGGGCTCCCGGCAGCGAGGCCGAGGCGGCGGGCGTGCCCTCGGTCCGGTGTCCCCTGCTCGCCAGGCACCGGCTGCGCGCGGGGTGGTCGGAACCGGTTCGCCCTTTGCTTCGCAGCTCTTTGACTCTAAGCAGAATTTAGCCACGGCTTATTTTCCTTTAAGCGAAGGAGAGCGTACCCCTCCGTGACTCGAATTTGCTTTTTAAATAAACAGACGTGTCTGAAGGGTTTCACGGTGTCCAGCATGGTGTGAGGAATGCTCTGATGTTTAGGGAAGAGCACAAACACCAGCTAAGGCTTGAACGCAGTGTTTCTTGTGGCGTATAAAGATGTTCGGATGGGTTTTTAAGGTTCAGGAGTGGAATGCCCTCAAATTAATCTAATTGTCTTTTTTTTTTGTACATGCCTTCTAAAACTTAAGCTTTTTCTCTCAAACGTGGTGATTCCTTCCGAGGAGTAAGGCCAGGAAAGACATGAGCATCGTTGTAAGTAAACAGGAGTATATGCATGTACTGAAGTATGTTTAAGTCTACCCGCATGGTAGACGCGGGTGTGTGACACCAATATCCATCCTTCCTTTACCTAAACATCAAGGATGCTGGTTCAAAGGTGTGCGCCAGACCTGCGCTCTCTTCCTCCATTCTGTCATGATCCATCTCCAGCAGAGCAGACTGGCTGCATGCTGCTTGCCTTTGCCACGTGAAAAACTGTAGATTACACGGTAAATTTCAGGCCTGTTTTAGAAGGGGCAGAGTGCACTCCTCTCCCTGAAGGACAGTGTGGATTCCCCTCCCGTGTTTTAGGGTCCCTGCTGATGCAAGGGGAGCTCCACTGGCTGTAAATGGCAGTGCCACAGGTGCATTTGTCTGTGCTCTGTTTGAGCTGCAAAAGGTTTCCCAGCTGGCGCTGCAAACTTGTGTCAGAGTTCTTGCTGTTTTGCTTCAGTTTGGGAGCCTGTCTCACACTGTAATCAGAGTTTGCTTAAAATCAATCTGAGAGATGAGAAGTGGCACAGTAGGCCTGGCGCCCTGTGTGCCTGCAGCCACGCAGAGCTGGCAGTGACAAAGAGAAGAATCATTTTACAGGTGGAAATTTTCCACAGTGCCCACTGCATCCGCTGGCTCTGCATGGGCCCAAAGTGACCAGGCTCTCTGGGGAACCTCGCCTGCAGCTTGATGCTCTCCGGCGTTTGTGGGTGGGAGGTGCAAAGGTGTGTTTCTATGTATCGATTTCAGTATTTTTCCCACATAAAAATGCGGGGTTTGAGATCCAGCACAAACTTTTGGCTAGACTGCAGTGCTTTGGTACCTAGTGGCATCTCCCTCCCTGCGCTCCAGGGCGGTTTTCACTGTGCTGTTCGGAGTGCTCGTGGTGTACGCGGCTGGCACGGCTCCCTCGCACCTTTGCTGCCAGAGAGACCGACAGTGTAGGGCCAGGCTTAGGCTTTGCTGGGCTGCAGTGGAGGTGCTGGAGTGGCTGCTGCTCCTGGAGAGCCTTTGCATTGAGGTACGATCCAGCTCAGTAACCCTAGGCTTGAATCACCTTTTAGGATGATACATTGTCATTTTTAATGCTGCTGTGTTTCTTAGTCAGTCCCCTTCCCCTCAGGCACTGGCTCGCCATGGCCTGGATCTGGAGGAGCATGGCTTTTTGGGTCAGCGGTGACTTGTGTGTGCAGAGGGGTGTGAGGTGCCAGAGCCTCCTTTGTGAAGTGTATGTACTGCATCTCCCTGCAGGAAACAGGCTAGAGCCCTCCTGAAGAGGCAGGTAACCACAGTGTTATAACTGATGAACCATCTGGAGTGAGCAACTCTCAGAGGACAGGGCACAAGCTCTCGGTGGCTCCCACTGCTTTTCTGAGGGACTTAATCTTTCTGTGTCTTGTTTGGCTGGGTCTTGGAAATGAGGCTCTTTGTCAAGTGGCTTTGAGATCTTCTGATGCTAAATGATGTGTAATAACAAAGTGTTAAAGCATTATAATGTTTATATGAGGCTCATCCCAATGATCTCTGTATTCCACAAGGCTCAGGTTTTCAGAAATAGTTCCAGTGCATATTAAGAAGAAATCCAAGTTCACATAGTTCATCTGGGCAGTGAACATACAGCTGGGATGCCTCTGTCTCTCTTCCAGGCAGTGTAAGTCCGTGGTTATGCTCTCATGTTAAGGAAGTCACACTGGTAACTGAGAGGTGTAACTGAGATCAAACCCGGCCCTGCAGATCCCAGGTCCAGCTGCCAGCTGTTGGACTGAGTGACTCTGCCATCCTTACAGAAAGAGCCAAAGGAAGCATGAAGTTCTTTTTTTTTTTCCTTTCTTCTTTTTTTCCCTTCTTTGTCCCCTCCATCAGTCTAACTCAAATTCTCTCTTCTAAAGAGAGGGAGGAGTGGAGACTTCATTATATGAGACCATCTCTCAAATAGTAATGATTCAGGTTTTTCAAGAGAGGCTTCTGAGTCAGGCCTTTTACCAGTTTGCTGTCAGACAGCAAAAATAGCAGGGGCATCAGTCAGTGGTTTTTTATCCTTTCTGTGTTCCTGTGTTTTTGGCAGGAGGGTAAGGGAAAGCTGGGTCTGATTCTGCAGCCCTTACTCATGGGTATGGGCACATCCAAGCACATGGAGTTGCCTTTGTGATTCAAGCATGGGAGATTTGGTTTGCTTATAAGTCTTGTTTTAACTTGATGGGAGTGAAGTTTTCAGAGGGGTGGAGCAAGGCCTGCCAGATGTGTTTTGACTGGCTCTGAGAATTACCCCAAGTCTGAAGCTTGGGCTGTTTTCACAGGACTGATCATTGCCTGGTCCTTGTGGCCTGTGGAGGGTTGAGAGCATCCATGTCATGAGAACACGTTCTCAGAAAGCCTCTAAGTGATCCTGGATGATGTGGCGGGAGATGGGAGCAAAGATCCTGGCATGTCTGCCTTGTACCCCTGTGCTGGCTGGAGGAGCTCACAAGACTGGAATGAGCCACGTAGGCTGTTTCCTCCTGACCGCTTTGTCACAGGCCCTGCCTCAGAGGGCTTTCCTTACAGATCTCCTTACTGCCAAAATAACGTTGAAGAACCTTGGTGTGACAGATCCTGGTCCTCTGACTGGGAGTTAAGTGAAAACTCCCTGATTTCATTTGAATGTTTTAGTTTGTGCAAACCAAGAAACCCAAACCGAACTTTAGAGGTCGTGCAATGAAAGCACGAAAGCAGTTGTTTTCCTCACCTCTCCAGCAGAGCGTAATCCTAGCTCCAGTGCGAGTAATCCTAGCCCAGATGTAGTGCTGTAATCGTTGGACCCCTGGATGTGGGAACTTACCCTCATAAACTCGGGAGAGGCATCAGGCCAGAGTGTGGTATGTGACCTCTTTGGCAGGGAACTTGTTTGGCCTTGCAGGAAATGACTTGTTCATTTATTTAGTACTTGTTCAAGGTCCTGCACCAACAGCCGAGTGGGACTGAGCTCTTGAGTTGAGCAGCTCGGGGAGCGGCAGGGATGGGGCACACGGCGGTGCTTGGAGGGGGCCTGGGGGAACCTGCTTAAAGCTGTGCTGAACTGTCAGCATCTGCTTCAGGTATCCGCAGAGCAGGGCTTGCACAACCGGCTGTGGCTTTGGGCCAGCTGCAGGGTCTCCCTGAAGAGCTGCCTTAAACTTCCAGATCTCCGTTCCTGTTTGAAGTCCACGTAACTAAAACGTTACGGAAGTGCCACGCTGCATGCCGGGCTGACTGATTGCCAGAGTTGGGTGCCTGAGGTAGACTCTGGCGCACTACCTGAAACCACAGGAGCCTGGTGCTCGGGACGTGGATGCAGGATGCTCAGGAGGTCTGGCTCCAGCAGGGCATGAGAGCAGAGGGATGCTGGCCACCCCAGCTGCTCACAAACAGAGTAGACACAAGGCTGTGAGAGGGTGAGTAGCAGAAAGCCTCAACAGCTGTTATTCCATGTAGGTTTCTGCTCCACACCTGCCTGAGCTGATTGAGCATTCCAGGTTCAATCCTGCCCTGTCCGTGGCTTGCGGCCACTCCTGCCTGGGCTCTGGCCCTTAGCTGAGCCTTTTCAGCAAGCTAACCCAGCAGAAAGCTAGCCCAGGATAAATACAGGGGAGTTTCTGCCAAATTAGCACACTAAAATGACTCGGTGAAGGGCATTAACAAGCCAGAGAGCCCTTGGGTGGTGGCTGTGGTCAGAACAGCAGAGCTCATGGTGAGGTGGGCATGATTTGTTGGTTCTGTCCCAGCCCTTTTTCAGTAGTTCCCTCGTGCTGCTAGTCTTAAATAGTCCGTATTTAGACAAGGCAGGCTGGTCATTCAGCCCATTTTTGGTCAGAGATCCTCAAAAGGCTCAGCTGGACCTGTCATATGTTCATGTGGCAGGTAGTTGTGTCTGTAGCCTCCTGGGAGGGAGACTGTGAAAAAAACCCCTGTCCTGGGGTGGAAGAGGGTCATTTAGGAGATCAGCAGTCAGCCCTGCAGTTTGGAAAACTCTCACCCCTGGAGCTGACCTGCTTATAGATATTAGCCTATCCCAGGGCACTCTTCTCTGTTTTATCTCTGTTCTTCTTAAAATTGATGGCAACTTTATGGTAGCTAGAAAAATAAATGTTTTTTTTTTTTCTGGTTTTTGTTCCTTTGGAGTAATTTAAGTTACCCTTTCTAGCTTTCTTGTCCATGAGGAAGCATAAAAAATTTAGATTTCATAGAGCCTTCCCTAAGATAAAAGTTGAAGGAGAAAGAGCTCAGTTTCATGAAACCTGTCCCCGGAAACTTTGGAGTTTGGTGTTTTGGAATGAAAGCCACATGGGGTTCCTGGAGTGTGGAGCCTGAGGGATGCACCTTGTTACACCCTTGCTTAGAAGGCAGGGCAGCAGCCCCTGCGAACCGGCAGGGTTCTCCCGCGGGCACAGCGACGGAGCTGCTCCGTGCTGGCATGGCTCTGCTCTCCCCCCTGCTTTTCACAGCCCACAACCAGGAAGTTGAGCTGCAGCGGTGCATTTGTTTTAATAAAAGGGGGTTCTACTCTTTTCGAGCCTTGTCTTCCTTGCCCTTCTCTAGACCAGCCATTAGGCTTGGGATTTTAGAAAGCACTGGAGATATTCAGAGGCTTTGTTCTGCTCTGGGTTTTACCTTGGCTATTCCCACGAGTCAAGTCAGACTGATGCCAAGAGCCATTGGTAACCTCATCCTAATTTTTTTCCGCTGCTGCGGCTTTATGGGAAGAAGCAGTTGGGCATGCCCAGGTGTGGGTAGGGTGTTTATAGTCCTGCCACTGTAATCATCTTGTCCTGTAGACATGCTCTCAGGAGAAGAGGGTTACAGAGTGAGTAAATCTTTGTGGCTGGTTTGCATTACTCACAGCATCAAAGGGAAATCCTTTGAAAATGAAGTGGTAAATGTGTGTAATTTGCAGCTCATGAATGGGTTCTTGGCTGAGCCTACAGGGATGGAGGTGTTCTACCTCTCCTCGCTGTGGGATCCTTGCTGGACTGCTGGACTCCTCCAGCCCTGAGCATCCTGTCCTTGTGTTATTTACTGCCACGGGCATCCTGATGGGGTGTTTGCAGTTAGCTACTAGAAACCCGTTGGGGGCAGTTCCATCTCCTTCTGTCTTGTGTCCTGGTGAAGTTTGTGCTATCTTTTCTTGCATCATCTTCCACAGAAAGTCACGTCTCCACAGCAGTCAGCAAAGCGCCTGGTCAGGCGAGACTGAAACCTGATTTTCTCAGCTTGGAAATGATAGCAATGGGGCTGCCTTGTTAGGGAGATGGCTGTACCCAGGGATTTGCCAGGGTGTTGAAGCCTCCATCGCTTCAGCAGTGGAGCCAAGTACGTCGAAGGAGCACCTGCACATCTGTAAGACAGGAAAGAGGTGCCAGTCAGTGTGTTTGTACTGTAGTGTGGCTGGATCTCGGCAAAATGCTCAGTTTTAAAAATCTCTAGATGCTAGGCTTTTCTTTAGGAGCAGGCTGAGAAGACTCTGGAAATGATGATATTTATAAAGAAGGAGCAGGATGGATGTTATCCAACAACAAGGGCTGATGAATAGGAGCCCACGGTATCTGGACATGCCTCCAGGCTGGATTAAAATCAGGAGCTTGATGTGGACCGGAGATGTTTAAACTGATATTTTTTTTTGTGGTATCCCTGAGACTAAGGGGGATCCAAGGGCTCCAGGGAGAAGTCCTGGGTCTTGTTCTTCTGGAAAAAGGGAAGCATTGAAGAGGAGTCCAGATGTGGTGTCCAGGGAGAAGGCTGTGTGGGACATTACTTGCTTGGACTTTATTTGCCTTTTATGGACTCTTTTGGCAAACATGGAATGTCATCTGCCTATAAGCCATGCCTGTGGGAAGCAGATGGTCTCCAGGTCCTGATGGGGACCTGGAAATGGCCCACAGGCTCAGGGGAGAGGGGAGTGGGAGCGTGTCTCCAGCTGTACCTCCTGCCCTGCGCTGTCCTCTCGCTCAGCTCTGCAGGCTCCCTGGGGCAGGCCAGGGCACGGGTTATGTGTTGGTGGATGTGAGTGTGTGTTGGGAAGGGAATGTACCTTTCACAGAGAAAACCCACTCTTACACACAAAGGAGTGTGAGAAGGGGTCTGGAGGCATGGATTTCATTGGTTTGGAACCATCCTCCGCAGAGCTGTGAGCCCAGCAGCTCTGTGAAATGGCTGAGATGCTCGGCCCAGCCTGACCTCGCTGTAGCTCCAGTCCAGCGTGCAGCACTTTGGCTCAGAGTTGTGTTGGTGTGTCCATAGGCACTTAGGCCAGGGACCAGGGCTTGACCTGCAGCATGTGAAGTGCTGGGCCTGTGTTCAGGTGGGCTCGTGTGTGTCTGAGGTTAACCAACTCCTTCCTCACTCAAGCCATTCTTCAGCCCGTGGTCTTGTCGGAGGAAATGGGGCAAGTAAGCATGTCCTTGAACTATGAGGGCTGAGCCTAAAGGAAAACTGAGGTACGAGAGAAATTCCCAGGATTGTCCTGGTACAGGAGTGACAGACTCACGTGGAGCTCAGGTCTGCAGATGGGTTTTTGCACCAGTCCGGAGTGTTCTGATGTGTCCTTATGGATCAACCTCAGGAAGCTCCTGTGGCCCCACGGTGGCTGAGGGATTGAAGTGCACAGCCAGGGTGTCCTCCTGCCCTCAGCACAGTGTGCCTTATCTGTTGCAGTGCTGGAAGAGGAGGAAGATGTGTTTGGATATTGCTGAGTGAGCTCCTCTAAGGGGAACGTTGGTATGCCAAGGCTCATCCTCAGCATTTGCTCCAGCAGCAGGCATCACCTATCCAACCAGAACTGCAAACAGATTTTGAGAGCTCAACTGAGAAAGAGCCTGCTCAAGTCCAGGAAAAGAATCTTTTTGATATGCAAGCCAAAAACATGCTAACTGAGCTACAAACAACTGAAGGGTCTGCTATTAAAATAATCCTCATTCAGAGATAGACTCAACTGGTTTTTTTCCCAAAGATGGCCAGAACATCCTGTAACATAAAGCAGGAGGAGAAACGAGCCTTACATGGACATTGCTTTCTCCTCTGAGAAGATCTACCCTGCAGTTCTCAGTGCACCTCTACGTAATAGTTGATTTGTATTTTGTTGAGAGAATGGGACAGAAAGAAACTCTTGTTAATGAATGTTGCATGCGCTGACACAGTGCAGCAGTTCATTTTAGGGAAAGCAGAGCATAAGCTGTGCCAGCTGAGGTTGTGCACCATGACGTGTACAAAAAGGCCCATTGCATTGGAGTTCTTCTCTTTAAAAAGAGTAGGTACATGTGATGTGCAACTCCCAGGGTGGTGGCAAGCAGAAAAGAGCTGTTAAATGCCCTGCCCAGGGTGGTGGCAAGCAGAAAAGAGCTGTTAAATGCCCTGCTTTTGTGGTCAGTGAGTGCCATGCAGTTTGGGAGCTGGTGGGGACTCTGGCTGTGATCCTACTTGACTTGTAGGTTCTGCTCCCTTCTCTGCAGGAGGGTGCCTGATGCTGTGGTGGGGCTTGGGCAGAGGATGCTGTAGAGCCCTGTGGAGGACAACAGCCCTGCTGAACTGCGCTGCCAGGAGAGGTCTCATTGACGGGGTGGAATGAAGTCCTCTCTAGGATGTAGGCTGCTGGGCAGCTGGGTGGACCAGCCCCTGGGTGGAACCAGCATAAAGCACCGTGGCTCACATCTTTTGACAGGGCGCAGGTTTCGTGTCTTGGGTCTCGGTGGGTAGGGACTATCCTGCTGCAGTACCGAGTGCACTGGCTGGTGCCAGGGTCCTCACGGGCCTTGTGAAAACTAAGCTGAGACAACCCTTGTCCCAGAGAGCTCCTTTCCAACCCAGTGACCTGCCAGATACAGCTTGCTTGTTCACCGTGCACTTGTTAACAGGTTCCATGGGTGGTGCTCACAGCACAGTGCTGCTGGCTGTGGACTTCTCAGAAGGCAGTGGCATTAGAGGGAAGGGAGGGGGAGAAGAGGGAGTGCTTAAAAAAACCCCTCAAGTTAATTTTGCTGCTGACAAAGTAAAATACATTGAGTTTCGTGTTCTTTGGATTTATTCTAGTACTAAATTGGAGGAGGCAGCAAATCAAGCTTGTTCAGAAGTGGATGAGTTTTCCAGGCAAGTAACTGAGTAATGTAAAAGCCTCTTCAGTTAAGAAATGATGCAAAGGGAGGTTGTAGGAGTGCCATTCTCCATAGCAGAGGTGCTCCAGGCCTCTGAGCATCTCTGTTGCCTCCTCTGGACTCGCTCCAAGAGGTCCACGTCCTTCTGATGTTGATAGCTCCAGAGTTGGATGCAGTACTCCAGGTGTGGTCTCACCAGAGCACAGTAGTATTTTTAAAGCCCTGATCATAGGGCTATTGAAAAAAACCAAAAAGCCAAGGCTTTTTGTTTCATTTTAGTAAAAGCCATGTATTTTTCCAAGGGAAGCACGAGTTCTCTCAACCTCACTGTGTGTCCCTCAGACGCACGGTTCCGAAGCAGCTGAGGCGTGGGGCTGTGTGCAGGTGGCAAAGCTGTTTGGGAGAGGGAGGCTGAGGACCCGAGGACTCTGGGGCTGGCATCTCAAACTGTTTAAATTGACTGTGGTGGCATGGTGCCAGCTGACACCAGCTGAGAGTCTGGACAGAACAACTTGTACAAGGTCACCTCACGGGCTAATAGCAGAGCAATGAATTAAACCCAGGTCTGCAGAGTCTCACTTCAGGGTAAATAAAGAATTGCTTACTACTTCTTGGGGGGTCTGCCTGTCTTAAAGCCTTATAAAGAAAAGACAGCATCAAACTCTTGATTCTGGTATGATTTAAAGCACTATCCTTTTGTGCCAGGATCTCTGATTAAAAATAGAAAGGTTTTTTTCCCTCTGTAGCATTATTTATTTCCTTAAAACACTTTATGATGTTCTAGGCCAGGCTCATTTCTCAGAGGAGAGGGGCAGAGGTGCTGCTGTACTACTCGGGACTTGTACCTGTTTGTGCTCAGGTCACCTTTGTGACTGTCTTTTCCAGCAGCCAGGGGACAGTCCCCAGTTGGAAAAAGTGAGAGTGTAATTAGCAGTTTGGACACAAATTACATCCATGTCATCTACTTGTAGGGACAGACTGCCTTTTTAGGCGCCTGCAAAGAAGTCTCTACAAGCTTCAGTTAAGTCTTAGTATGGAAACCCTTGAATGCCTTCAGCCGGCTCATACGCTAGTGTCCCCCTCATAAGGGCCAGTCTGAAAGCTGCTGAAGCCAAGAAGTGGTTTTGATAGTTTTCTCTATTCATCTGTGGTCATTTATGAGGTACTTTCTCCATGTGTGTAGAGATGCTCTGCTTTTTTTTCCACCACCTTTTCTTCTTTTTCTCCGCAAGCCCTTGAAAAGCTTTTTTAGTTGCCATCACAATGGTTTGGGTATGGGAGAGAGAATGGGGCTTAACTTAAGATTCAGGGTCTGCAGCAGAGAGGTGCAAGGCTGAGCAGCTGGTTCTTGCTGGAGGGAGTCCCACGGCTGATTTCCTCATGTGGGACTGGGAAAAGGGGCCCAGATGGTACAAAGCCAAGTGGAAGGAGCAGGACAGTGGCTGAGCACTCCCTGTCCCGTGACATGCCTCTGTCCTTACCTGCAATCTGCCCAGGGGAGCTGGGGCTGGCACCCATGTGCTCAGGTGAGCTTGAGCTTCACAGCCAAATCTATCTGCAGAGATGAGGGACGAGCTCTCAGCTGGAGAAAAGGACACGGGACAACCTGGGACAGCTCAGTAGTGACACCTGTTGACTGGGAAAATGGCTGTGCCGGTGACTGAGGTTGGGAGGACAATGGGAGGCAGGAGAAGCCAAGGTGTTTCGGTGTGTTAAGCCTTGGTATGGGCCGTCAGTGTCTAAGGGAGGAGTGGAGGTGGTACAATTTATTAGCAGAACCTGTCATGCAAGGGAACCTTCAGCAGGACATGACTGACTTTTTCCAGATAGCTGAAGCTGAAACTTTCACCCTGGCTGATTGAAATGTGCCTGGCTCCAGTCTGTGATTCCCGTGGCTTCCAGGCTTTATCCTTCTCTTTCCTGAGTACTGGATTTATTTCTAGATATGTTTACTTACTTCTAATAAATATAAGAGAGAGATGTCCTGAGGCTTCTATATATATTTGTCTGTAATTAAGGTAGGATTAATTGCTTAAAATTGTGTTTAAGGGCCTGTTCTGAGATCAGCAGATAGGAGCCTGAGATAAAATGCATAATGAATACATTATGTTATAAATAATGGACACAGCCTGTGCACAGGCATCCCTGAAAGGTAATAGCTCTTTCAATATTTAATTAAGTGGGTACCATAGGGAAAACACTCTCTGTGACTAAGGTAATTTTTAACCTGGCTTAGCAACACAGATCAGTCTGAACGAGGGCAGAGACCTGCATGCAGTGTAAGGACCCCTGGTAGGATTGTTCATGGCAACCCAAGGACAGGTTTGGTGCCTGGAGAGCTAGTGGGAAGGGTTAATGTTGAGGGTTGATAGGACATTCCAATTGCACCTGGAAGATTTGTTGGTACTCCTGCTTTGCTCATTTGCTGATCTAGGAGCATAGGAAGCCTTGTGCTTCTGTTGGCTTTGTAGAAGCAGGCTTTCCACAAGGACAGCTGATGGATGTTTCCTCCTCTCTTGGAGCCCATTTGCCTGTGGCTAACTTATGGCTGCTCCGGACTAGATCGATTTGTGGACCAGTGGATAGCAAGCAGGGTTGGGTGAAGGACCACAAGCACCATGGAACAGCTGAAGCGTCTTTCTGGGGCTCTTGCTCTCCGGTGATAATTTCAGCCCCGGGCACTGGGAACAAAAGAGCTGCATTAGTCCCAGGAATTGAGCTTCCTGGGGAGGAGGGCACAGCATCAGTTCTGAGGCCAGAGGCTGCCCTTCAGCATGTTCTCTGAACAGATACAGAAAAAGGGGAATCGCCCGAACTCCGCAAGGCCTGGCGTCACACCTTTGACCCTAACTGCTTGTTCACGGCTCCCAGCTCCAGCACACTCCCGTTTCATTATGCTTTACTCTCTCCACTGCGGTTCTGCCATGCCAGGGTAGCCGGTGGGCAGAGGAGACGCCTCAGGCTGCAGAGGCCTGGCCTGCCCTCCCGCAGACCCTCCGGATCGCTCGGTGGGCTTTTCCTGCGCTTCCTGCGCTTCCTTGCCTGGCTGTCAGTGACTTCTCCTGAATGTCACGTCACGTTAGGGGTGCTTCTAGGGAGCAAATCCAGACTTGGTACTGAACAGTGGGGTTAAATATCAGAGGTGGTGTCTTGTCTGGGGCCGAGACCTTGTTTCTGTGCTCAGAGTGTGTGTTTCCAGCACTGTGGAAGCAGTAAATAACAACGATTAAACAAATACCAGTTAGAGATTTATGTAATGTTGTTGCAGGGAAACACAAGAGGAAAAGAGTTGTAGGGCAAAGAGACAGGAGAAATAGTCTTTTTAACTTGAAAAACATGTTTGTATTGAAATTGGACACAAAAGCTCCCTTCTCCCTCGTGCTTGTTTATTTTTTTGCAAGTTCCATTTTTTTCCTTTATCTTTTGTGGAGAAGAGCATGAAAAAAAAGCTCTCTTTTGTGACAGCTTCCCTATAATCAGAGATACCAGACTGGGAGCCAGGGCTTATGACAGTCTTTTTTCCTTTTCTTTCTTTCCTGGAATGGATGGCTTATTTTCAGTGCTCGGAGCACCCAGCAGGCCTGTTCCAGCTGCTGTCCCTGGGAGCTCCGTGTTCGCTGTGCACGAGGGTGTCGCGTTTCATATGTTTTAGAATTTAACTGGGAAAAACTCACGGTTTCTCTTTTTTTTTTTTTTGGGGGGGGGGGGGGGGGGGGGGGGATGGGGGGTTTTT